>JAODVQ020280521.1:0-12671 GCA_025400075.2 Phenganax stokvisi
TTGACCTCTTCTCAATTTATTTGTTTATTTGTTATAATAATTTGTTGATAGCTTTCAAACAGTTATAGGTTTTTGCACGTGACTGCTGTTTGTGTATTCACTCTTCACGTTTGAAGGACAAGAAATCGTAATTTTTTAGGTTTTACATAATAAATGATGAAACATAGTTAGGGTCAATTTCCTTGTGGTGTGCCCAATGTAGTGCTGAATCTAGTGTTCTCGGTAGCTAGTCAACAGTGGTGCCTTTACATTGTTTATTTGCCTGGAGAAGGTTTATTTTAGTGCGAAGAAGAGTCATATTTGTGCGGACAAGGTTTGCTTTATCAAGAAGAAGCTGTATCTTTGTGCAAAGAAGCAGTAGAGCTTCTAAGAAGCTCTATATTCATACGAAGCAGCTAGTTTTCTATGGAGAAGTGCCATATTTGTACAAAGCACTGTCGCATCTGAACTGTGAACAATCGTTTTTGCATAAAAGAACTTGATTTCCATGGAGCAGCAGCAGATTTGTGCAGGGAAAGCATGGCTGCCATTGCAATAGTTTTTTTACAGCATGTCAGAACATAATGCTCAGAGAGCTATGAGCAGCAAGAGGGCAAATGACTAAATGAGCCGCTGAGTAGGAACGAAAGTGCAGGAAGTCAAATACGCCACTGAACGCCAATGAGATAATCACATATAATCACATGCATTCACGATTTGATTTGATTGGTCAAATTAAGAGCGACCGAGCGGGAGACTAAGTCTTGCACAAAAAAAAAAAACAGACTGAAATTTTGACTCTCGCCTTTAGCTTGAGTAATTATCCAAACTAATGACTTCAACGAGAACATTTTTGTAGTAACATCTCTGATAAATTGATCTTTGCAAACATATTTTGAATTTTGTAATCTATTATCCTCAGTTTCATCATCAGTTATTGCTTTTTTCACTTTTAAAAAACCATATTTAAAAGAACGTGTAAAATCAAAATACAAGTGTGGGTCTAAATCGACTATAAATTTATGAATGATTTTTCGCTCCTTATAATCCACCTTATTTTTCAACACGGAAGCTAATTGATGAGTATCATTTGACTTTTTTTCTATTTTGCCCGTAGTATCATCTTTTAAATCAATAATAACCTGTCTATACCGTTTTATTTTGTGAAAAAAATAATAAGCATGAAGTGGCTTTCCTACTTTCTTTGGTAGAGATCCCGTTTTACGACCAGCATGATAATAAGCGACCACTTGTCGACTTAATACTTTTCTTGCTGAAGTATCCATGCTAATGATAATCTTAGTCAGCTTTACAAACACTTTTATTCAATCAATTTTACAAATATTATAGAAAAGATGACCGTATTCATCTACTCAACAATGTTTTTCATCATATTTATCAAACCACCCAGTACCATATTTATTCATACTCATTTCTTTAATATGAAAATCATCGCCCAAACACATAGGTCTCATCCATTCGGCCCTATAAACACCCACCCTCTCAAATCATGTAAGAATTTGTTCCTCATTCATTTCCACATTCTCATCGTCAATAAAACTTATTCTTTCCAATATACGTGATATAATTTCATCTTTCTACACATGCAAGAAACCGTATTGCACTTCTTCTTAGACATTTTTATGGGTTTGTAAAGGGAATAAAATCAAATTCACATCCCAAGTATGTGTATTTCCTTGATTGTAACCATTTCCAAGGAAAAGGGTTTCATGTTGATAACATTAGTTGTAAGATTTACACCAGTGTTTGAAAAGCTTATTTATGCATGAAAAATTTTTTAAGACAATAATACTGATAAGGTGTCAATGTAATTTTAAAATAAAAATGTTTTGTTTGTTTGTTTCACATCATTACACTCTTCAAACTCTGATGGATAATCTGGTTTTTTATTAATTTTTCCTGTTAGTATATTCCAAGAACTGACACTTACAATGACTATCACACTAATTAGTATGGCATTTACAATGTTCTTTCATTTTATTTACACATCTCTTCATATATTTCATAATACATAAAAAAAGTTGTAAGAATCGTAGCAAAAACAAACAGTTACACTTTTTAAACATGTCGAAATGATACTGGTAGATATTTTGCAGTTCAATTTCGTGTATTTTCATTTTCTTACGCATGACGCAACAATAGTCAAAAAGAGTATCATACACTTCACAATATGCTGCAAAACACTCAAATTTGGTTCCGGCAACGTCATATCTTGATTGCATGCAGCCATAGCGATGTACATGATTACATGAACATCCGTAAGCTTATAGCTATATTGTAATTAATCCAGAAAGACACTGGTGTCCGTGTTACGCACAGCTCAATAGGTACATGGCAACCAGTATACAAATCAGTAACTACAATCTCCATACAAAGACCGTCTCTTTAAAAAAATCGTTTATGTATGTATGCCGACAGTTTGTAACCGATAAACAGTATTTTACATTTTTACATATATAATTATCTACTACCATGTCCGTATTAGTTTGAAAAAAGCTTTTACTCATGATGTTCTTTATAAGTTTATACAATGCTATATCATTTTCAATAATTTTGCACATTTCTTCTGGTTTGTCATTGCCCTCAAAAGTCATAAACAACAGCAGTATGCATCCGTTTTCATACAGTCTTTCCATCCTTCATCTACAGCAGAAAAAGCACATATAACTCTGTCAATATGTCTTCTCAACAGCACAATCACTTGTCTGTGTTCACTACGCCTTCTCTTGTTCACGCTGTACAAAGCCAATATCACACGCACCAGATGCGCGAATATTGTTTTTGATTGTTAACCAATAGGATCTATCTCAGAATGATAGAATGTAGCAAATGTTTTACCATGCCTCTTGTACCAGGTGATAAACTCTTCGACCACATCGTTCTCATCATTTCCCATATTCGTTAGGAAACTGTTTGTTAGAGTGGTTAATTCTCCTTCACGACAACTAAATGTGCACATGTTAATACCGTCGACATCACTTGCTTAAGTATGACCACTGCACGACCACGTTTTATCTAGATACGTACTTTAAAATTTGAAAAAATGAGTTGAGTATTATCGCGAACAGATGTTGATAGAAATTCCTTCTAGAAAAAATAAAGCGGTAAAATTGCTTTGAAGTTTAAATCCTATGCGTGCTTTAAACATCTGAGAAAATGAAAATCCTTTAATTGAAAGATTAATTATTTAAAAATGTATGTCTGAAATAACATGTTCGCCCAAAAAACCAAACACGCGTTTCAAAACAGATGTTGGTCATTAAAATTCCTCGATAAAATTACCTTGAAAATTAATCCGTGCACGGTCAAAGATTAAATATAAAAGATGTGTGTATGAAAATGAAAAATCGCAATTGGAATATGAGTGCCTACTGCAACATCAAGCAAGAAAAGATAGAAGACCACGCTGATAACTTTCAAAAGTTCTGCGAACTTGTTTACAGTTTAGATGAAGAGTCAGATTTTAAAGACTTCATTACATTCTGTAATAATCAAAATTTCAATTACCCTTTAAAGACATGGTGAAAAATGGGAAAAGATAAAAAAATATGAAAATAAAAGAAAATCGCTTTCACCAAAAAAAGCTTCAACCTATCAACAACCCACCCAACAACAAAAACTACCGCCAATACCGATTCCTCCTACACCTGTACAATCCCCCAAACTACAACAAGTACAAGATTTACTCAACAACAACAATCTGCTCAATCTATATCATCAAGCTGAAATGGTACAACAACAACACCAACAGTGTCCATATATCCACTACAACAATATCAACAACAAGAACAAGAACAGATGAACGTGAGTCAAGATCAAGGACAGCAGCAATACGAAGAAATAACACCAGGTACAGGGAAAGGCAAAGGCAAAAACATGTGTTTATAAAAACAACTGAAAAGAAAAGGTAGACCTACCAATAATGATATATTATTTAAAATCTACAATGAAAACACTGCGGCATCACTCAAGTTACATTTAAAAAAACTGACATATGGCGAGGATGAATGCCTAATTCAAACAGCCTCATCATCCCATATAATATGTAGTAGTGAAAACCAATTTAAAACATACAGTAAACTCTCCGATATGTACAAATTGAAAATATTAAATATAAAAGATGAAAAACAAGGAATATCTACAATTATGGAAGCCAAACTTCTCAACAATGTGGCACAAATGCAAATAATGTATTATATATTTTTTCAATAAAAAACAATATTTTACAATATTCTACAATTGGTGTTTTACAACATTTTACAATATCTTACAACATTTTGCAATATTCTATAATATTTTACAATATTTTGCAAAAATTAATAGCAACACAGGCAAGCGGCTTCCTCTCTTTTTACTGATAAAGTCCACGGTATTATACTACTAGACAATTTATTATTTGTAACTATATCCCAAACACACTTTATTTCTTTCTCACAGAAGACACTCATCTCTTTTTTTTTTCTTCTAATATTTTCAAATATTTATCAGTCCATTCACCATAACTCTCAAAATCAGAAATATCTATACAATCCTCTATTCTTATCAGGCTTCCGTGAAAATACCATTCTAAAGTAATTACTACAGGCATATCAAAACACACGTTAATCACAACATAGACAATCGTTTTTGCATTGCTTCACTGTCAACATGTAGGGGCATAATGAGCTCGTTCTTATCACATTATTTGAAAATGTATGCAAACATGATATAACTCGTTCTTGCAAAAAATACTAAGCTCATTATTCTCACTTTTTCCATCATAGCCAAATATTTTTCCTGTCTTTCACCAGCACGTTTACAAAAATCTTTCAGACTCATACAATGCTTTATCTCATTACCAGAATCGTAAAACTTCCAGACAAAAGAGATAGTAACAACCATCTTTCACCAACCAAGATATATCGTACAGAATGTAAGATAACGAGGTGTCTGATCTATAGGGATGTCATCAGGTAAAATAGCTTCTCTAGCTTTTGACTACAAATATTCAATAAATTCTTTATTATCAACATGATATTCTCTTATAACGCCCATAAAATCTACAGCGTATTTATTTAGCCACAATACAAAATCACTATATTTTACACTTTGTCCACAAATTGTCCCATCTTCAAAAAACCAATTCAAACTAGCTCTTCTCTTCTTGTTCATGTCCATTTACAAAATGCTTTACTTACAAATGCACGTGTTATTTACAAATTAATTTTCAAATCGCTAATAAATTTATAAGTAGCAGCATGCATTTCTTCATATCTGTCCTTAATACATCTTGAATAATCACTCATTAAATCATAATACTTCATCAAAACAGACATATTCTGTTCTACAAACCTCTTTTTTTCGTCAAATTTTTGACATATTTATCACTCTTTACTACCCTTTCATACTCTCGAACCGAGTCATCTTTAACCTTGTTGCCAACATATCGGCAATGCTCGCACAGATTCTTCTCAAATATCTCCAGTATCGGGGTGTTTTTCGTAAAAAGAAGACGATTCATCATGCACCTTTATCACGTTCTCGTCCTTCAAAACAATCTCTCAAACGCATTCACAAGTTTTTGGATCGTCTAACATCGCATCAACCTCATCCAGAACAAAAAGTCGTTTTTGTTGCTTTTCTTTACCATATTTTAGATAGTTACCCCTGTAAATAGCTAATAAAGCTTGGCAACACGCGTCGCCATCTGAGTCACTACCATCCAAACGCAAAATAACAGCTGCCATATCTCAACGGTTGTATGATTACTGCTGCTGCTACGTGCTCTTTCTCTTAAAATCCCATGTAACTATGGTAACCCCAAGCCAAAGGCGCAACACATTTTTTCAACAGTGTTTATTCAACAGTGTTTTATTTTTCCACTTGAATATTACAAAATCAATCTACTTATATTACGCTTGTCATACATTTGATTATAATGCATTTCATCTGAAACAGGTACATCAGATACTGAATCATATATGTGATATATTATGCTGTCATCAGTTATTTCATATGAATTCACAAATGGTAAAAATTCAAGCTTAAATTCACATCCGTAATATTTGCACAATATTTCACGAAAACGATCCAGAGAAATCAATTGCGTACATCGATAATCATAAAAATCACACGGACTCGAAAAACACCATTCCAACTCTATTCGACTCTCATTTCAAAATGAAAACATAGGTGTTGGCCTAAGTGCACGCATTTTTTCTCTTGCTGTTTTACTAACACCCCATTCAAAAAACAAAAAAAAACCCTCTCTGCTTCCTTAAAATATGAGCTAAAAATAACCCGCCTTTTTGCTTTTATCTCTGTTTTTTCCCTTGTCGTCGTTTTATAATGAAAGATCTACTTCAAAAAATAGCGTTTTATTTTTCTACTTGAATGTTATAAAAATCAATCTACTTATATTATGCTTGTCAGCACGCATTCATTAATATATTTGCTGCATTTATTTTACCATCACTGGATAATCTACTTCAAAGAATTATGCCGCTGCTTTTATTTTTACACTGCATTTATTTATTTGTCACTAGACCATCTACTTCAAAGAAATAATTCCGACACGTTTGAGCATTCAAAAAAACACTAGAAAAAATTGAATTCCTGTAATACGAAACCATCCACGCAAATCAAATCCGCTCATCAATGTGTGAGCTTTGTCGAGGCAACATCTCACATCGGGGTGTGTGAACCAATAAAAATTGGTATTCATTACTTAAGGTTAGTGTTTTAAAAAATAACTTATATACGTCAATCAGCAAAAAATTATTTCTCAAAAAATACACTTACGAGCGTGCACGTTTGTGTGCTCGCTCGCACGATAATTCAAATTATGTAATTTTTTTTTACTCACCAAAAATCCTTTTTTTGCTTTCGTTATCAAATCTAAAACATTTCCGTTTCAACGCTAAAAACCAATACCGTCACCCGCAATTGCCATGCATAAATTATCATAATAGATTTTAATGATCCCCCTGGAAAATCACCTGATTTTTGCTGATTAGACAAGTTATTTTTAGTAACATCCTTAACTAAACTACACTAATTTTTTTTGGTTCACACACCCCCCAAAGAAAGATATATATATATATATTTTATTTGACTCCTATCGATAATTATAGTCATACTAAACATAACACAATTCTTATGAAACCTGCTGACATAAGCAAAAATAATGCTTAGCGAGTTTGGTTGACTTTGCATGGTCATTGGATGAGAAAATATCCTTTACCTAAGTACCAAATAGGTGATAAAGTTAGAATGAGCAAGTATAATAACATCTTCGAAAAATTTCACTGAGGATATTTTCAAAATTTATAAAGTTTTCAGAGGTAATCCAACCACTTACAAAATAAAAGATATAACCGACAATGAACCTATTTTAGGAAAGTTTTACGAAGAACTCTCACCCGTAGATAAGCAAGACGACGTTTACAGAATCGAGAAAATATTAAAGACTCGTGGCAACATGGCTTTAGTAAAATGGTTGGGCTACGACAGTAAACATAATTTATGGGTTAAGAAAAGTGACATACAAAATCTAAATAAAAGTAATAAATAAATGGAAGAATTTAAAGATTTTGACGTTGACCGAGATGTGAAGAAATCAAAATGAACAACCTAGACATTAATGAAGTTGATATCAATGACGACATATATGATAAAGATATAGAAACCTCCTTAATAGAAGCCGAGCCAATAAAACCAGAGACCACGGAACTCGATCTAGATTGGGATAACATTTACGATGACATACTCAATGTAAAAAGACGTAGCTGATGTAAAAAGAGCGAAAACCTATGATAAAAAATGTTTCTAATAAATTTCTTAGAATACAACGTCGTCAAAGCTGATGGACCCAATTCTAAAAGCTTAGTCGAAAGATTTAGAGTATGAAGAAACACAAGAGGAGACATAATCGGCGGTGAGTTTGATAATCATCCGATCATAATATCAGAAGATGGTGAATTTAGTTACTCTAGAAATAAGAACTTACAAAAAGATGTAAACGAGTTTAAAAACTTAGTGGAAAATGCAAACCGCGAACACCGCGGAACCATGTCCACACAAATCGAAGAAAACATAGAACTTGACACCATAAGCACGGACAGCTTAGATGAAATAATGTCGCAGGTAAGAGAGTCCACCGCAAATGAAATTTGAAGTAGGATCGAAGATCTGCAACAAGACAAAAAAACCAGCAAAGCGAGAGTGCTCCTAACCACACAAGAATTAGGAGAATTAAATGGAATACTAGAACCATCTGGAAAACTACCCAAAGACAAAACAAACACTCTAGATATAGAAAAAAGATATTGGAACAAGAAAGCAAGAAAAAAAGCTTATAGAAAAGGAGAGAGCAAACTAAGTGAGCATGACCAAAGCAAACTAAATAATAGAGCACAACTTTGTAAAATGATTGCGAGAATCGCCGAACTAAAGTCCAACAAAATAAGATTAAGAGTAAACCAAAGGTTAACGTCCCAAGAATTGATAGAAGTTTTAGAAGACAAATTATTTAAAAACGATACAAACTGTTTCAAAAATTTAAGAAATGGGCAAAACAAAATCTAGTAGGATTGAGTGGTGTTGATATAGTGATCAGTGGAATCACAATGATGTTGATCAATGCTAGATCTACCGTCAAAAAAGGAGCTCGAGCCACTAGTAGGCTTGCAAAAGCGGTGGCGAATTTGGCCAAACAAGTTGGTCCTATCGCCGCTACGGTGTTAAATTTACTCAGTAGTATCTTGAAGTGGGGAGCAAAAGGTGTGAGCTTTTTGGCTGAGAATCTTTGGATCCTAGCATTAACGTTAACTTGGTTTGCGTACAACATGTATAAAAATAAGAAGTATAGAATGTAGAGTTATGAAAAATATTTATCTTATGGATAAATTTTTTTTTGTATATAAATAAATGTAGCAAACACATTTAACCCCAGGTTTTAAAAAACATAAAATGAGGAACATTAAAGGCGTTTGAACAAAACACAAAATTACTTTTAACCCCAACAAAGCAAATCCAGAAGAAATTTACGTGGATATTCCGAAACTAAAACCGGAAGCATGCTTGGTGCCTCATATGCTTGCCTTAAAGTTTGATTTCAAAACAAAAACCACAAGCCTTGATTCTTGAACAATTTGGGAACACTCTTAATGGAACAACTGGTCGTGAGCGAGGGAGGAGAAAATGTGTTCGACAATACAGGAAACTTGGAATTCCAAGTTTATAAAGATCTTTGGCTACCAGAGCGAGTATGAAGCAAAGCAGCGAAATTTGGGATCACTAACAAAAACACAAGAAAATTAATTTCTCGATCAGACGATGGAGCAAAAACCGGCACGACTCAAAAAGTGTCAGACGCATTAATTGCAACCGTATTAGGAGCCAAACAAAAGATCAAATTGGATAAAACCGTAGGTGATCACAGGCTGTTGGTTCCCTACTTGATGGATCATAATCTACAATATAAACTTAAGTTACCAGGTGCAGATAAAACCGTGGTCGCACAAAGTGGAGAAAGTGTGGCAGGATACACCTTAGAGATAATTAAATTGGAGTACGACATGATCAAAAACGGAATTTGGCTGGAGAAGCACTTGCTGGATACGATGTTGGCGAAGTTTAAGTTGTGAACACGTAACCTTGAAGACCGTGGAGTGGGACAGAGCCTCAGAATTGGTCAACAAAACCGTAAATCTTCCAAGAAAAAAGTATGGCTGTGATCGTAATGCTATTCCGAAATAAAACGGTAACAGATAGCAAAGAATTTGTGTACCCGAATATCGAAAGTGTTAAAATCACAATTGAAGGAGTTCCAAATTGCATGTACAGTCAAAGTGTACAAAAAAGTGATCTCTACACAGAAGCAAAACGGTTCTTTGAGAATGATTGAAGCGATTGTCAAGCGAGTAGTGAAATGAACATGAGAAAGTTCTTCAAAGACAAGTTTGCCTTGATTGTGGATCTTAGAACCATCGAAGATAAGTCTATAGTCGGAGCTGGAAAGAAATTAATAAACACTCAAAATGTTGTATTGTTGGAAATTAAAAAGAAAGGCACATCAGCATTATATCCAATAGCGTAAGTAGCTTAGCGGATTCCCTGATCTACTGTTTTGCCTAATACTGATGAACATTTTTTAGTGTAGGCGATATGTGCGATTGATTTATCGCATCTTTGTCAGTTGCCCTTTTAATATCGACATGTTGTTTTCTGAGAGCTCTTACCAATCTTCTTTCTTCACAGTTACATATTGAGAATTGGAAAAGTTTGGATCAGATTGATAACAAATACCTAGCCTTAAATGAGGACCTAGCACACTATCAACTTGAAATTAAGAAAAGCTTGCTTAATAGTCCTGAGAATTTGAAGAGTTCTCTTTCAAGGTATTGGTTGAAAGTAGCGTGGTTTAGTCATAGATTACTGAAGGACCTTTGTACTAAAAAAACAACTTCACACTTTTTAGCATTAGGTAAATCATTTAATGGAACAACACAACTGCAAAATTGATTTCGTCTCTTTTGCCTGTTCCCTAGTCTTTTGCCTGTGACCAAATCACCTAGATTCTTTATTTGCCACTCTGTGAATCTGTGATCCATAGTGAATCTCACATAATCTTTCATATTGCGTACTGAGCATGTATATGTAGTCTGCAACCTGACTACTTTTATGCAGATTGCTAAGTAATATTGGGGCACCTCTATTATACTTATGGAATTTTGCATTTAGATTCTATTGCCTGTGTTAGGTGTTTGGAAACAACAGTGATCCGTTAAGGATGGCTGCTGCCTTTGTTCTTCCTCGCATTGCAAGATATGGGACCAGTGAGAAAAATTTGTGGAGTAAGTAGCAAAGTAGCTTTACATGCTAGTAGTGGCATAGAAGAATAGAAAATCACTGAGTGCATAAAAGAATGGTGTACCTCATTAACATGCATGTTGACATGCACTTAGGTGAGAGAGTTCAATTGGAATGATGTTCTCTGAAGAAAATTGTGTGGGGACATCCTTGAGTCTTCTTCTGGCTCTTGCTCAAGGAGTTCCTAATAGGTGCCATCTCCTTTTTTTGAGTGGAGGAAACCAAGTTATGTGTGGGACATCAATGTAAGTTCATATAGAAGGTGTCATTCTATTTTGTCATTGGACTAGCTACGTCACTGAGGAATCACATGAGATATGTGTGCGCATGTCGAATGTTCAATTGCAAGCAAGGATTAAGAATGTTCAAGACAAGTTTGAGCGGGAACAAAAATGTGAGTATTCTCTGCGTCTCTCACTCCTATTGAGTTATATTTCTTTCTTTTCTGGAGGGTTTGATGGTTCTTTGCTACTGGAAGCAATTTCACCTCGGATTCAATGCCCACATACATACTTTTGTTGGATAAATAGTATATTACATTCGAACATGTGAGCCATCGTTGTTTAACTGGCTGCCCTATTCAACGAATCGTCGCAGAAAACCATTTGTCTTGAGCTCAACAAACAACATTGTTAATATAAGGTCTTGCCGAATTGGCAAAACAGTGTCTGACTATAAATATAGAGTACCGACTGAAAT
This sequence comes from Phenganax stokvisi, assembly GCA_025400075.2. Classification (NCBI taxonomy): domain Eukaryota; kingdom Metazoa; phylum Cnidaria; class Anthozoa; order Malacalcyonacea; family Clavulariidae; genus Phenganax; species Phenganax stokvisi. The sequence continues at coordinate 11,551 of JAODVQ020280521.1, forward strand.
ATAAATGAGACCTTGCTGTAGTCGTGGACACAGCACAATTGTATTCTGTACATAAACAACACACCGACCTGGCAGTGATGTACAGCAACATGTCCTATACAACTGACAGTCACAATCTTAATCAATGAATGGCAATTAAATCTGTCAATGAGATCTTGCTGTAGTCATGGATTGAGTTTTTGTGCAAATACCACAGGTGTACAAGCACTAATCACAGTAGATCTCCCCGTAGTCGCTGACTCAGCATCTGGTACAAACATCATCGGTGAAGTACTGCAATAATCAAAACAAAGATCTTGCTGTAGCCTTGGACTTAGCTTCTTGTGCAACTACAACAGAAATAGAAGTACTAATCACAACATAGATATCGCTGCAGTTGCTGACACAGCAGTGACGAACTACAGTAGCCCCAACAGAGATCTTGCTGTAGTCATGAGCTCAGACTTTGTACAAACAGCTGGTGACAATCAGTATTCCAGACTTCACTGTGGTTGGGAAAACACTTTGTACCATCACCAATGGTAACATACTAATTGCAGCCAAGATTTTGCTGTAGTTGCTGACACAGCACTTTGTACAAGCACTAAATCAACGAATATTCACATGTGCTACTTCCATGCAACACAACACAATGTCTATAAGACTTCAGTCAACACCATAACCAATGAATGAAGTATGATCTAATATTATCAAGAACGATTAGTCACAACTTTTGCCATAGTCTAATGTAGTCCTTGGATCAACCTTGTAACACACCAAATGGCTGATGGATAGCATGACAAAATATCAGATCTTGCTATAGGCTATAGATTCAACACAACTGTTTACAACACCCAATGGGTGAATATGTACATGCACTGCTAAAGTACAATTTTTCACAACTGTCACCTACTCATAAACTTTCTGCAGGTTTGCCTTAGCATTTCTACAAATGCTGGAACAGGAGCATATTGTTGTATTTTTTTGTACAATATGACACTGAGTTGGAGAATTTGGATTTCATGCAGCATAAGTTGTCCTATTTTGAGTACACTCAAAATGACAAAATATGTTGGTCAACTGAAGGAATTTGCTGCTGTTATATATGCAGCATAATCATGCCCTAACACCAAACTGGTCAA
>JAODVQ020280629.1:0-12668 GCA_025400075.2 Phenganax stokvisi
TACCATTAGCGTAAGCTGTCTTTTGTCCATTGCACACCTAACTAATCCCGTAACACACGCCAGGCCCGGATTAACCATATGGCTGAAGTGGCTCATGCCACGGGCCCCGCGCTTTACGCAGTTTTGATTTTACGTCCACAAAAGTAGGAAACAACAATACTCCACAATAGAAATAATGGTCGATGGTTGGCATGCGCATATGCTGCAAAGGCTCAGGTTATGGCATATAATGAAATTAACGCCGCTTTGGAAGACATCACTGGTGACGACGAGGAGAAACCTGAAACCTAAGAGGGAGCTTGTGGACTTGCTGCCTATATGGATCAACTGAAATCCCGAGTTCTTGTAGCCTTCTGGCACTAAATCCTGCATCGTTTCCATGCCAACAGCCAAGTCCTGCAACCAACGGATCAAGATCTCAACTCAGCCGTTAAAATTTACAAATCACTGATTGAATTTATTCACAAGCTTTGAACACGATTTGATGAATTTGAGGCTAAAGGGAACAGTCTTGGTGAATGCGAGCAACATGCAAGTGAAGTGAAATGAATGCGTAAACACAATCACCTTTACGACGAACCTGGATCAGCGCCCAAATTGACGCAGACCCCAACCAGTACATTTCGTACATTGAATTGCAGAAACGACTGGGTTCATACTCTGCTGTGGCTGCAAGGTTCGGCTTCCTTCGAAAGCTCAACGACCTGTCCACTGAAGAAGTTATTAAAAGTGCAAAAATCCCCCAAGAGCCATACCCAAATGATTTAGAAGCTAGTCTGTCGGATAAAGTGCTGCAGTTTTCAGCTTTTATCCACACAGACTTTGTTAAGAAATCGTTGGAAGTCACTGCAACGTCAGATGCTGGAAGATTCTTGGCCTCGTCTGCCAAAGAGTCTGGTGACAAGACCGTCATAGCGGAAGATGATGACGACGTCCAATTAAACGTCGAGTTAAAAATTTACCAGCTTCTCACGACCAAAAATCTAGACACAGTATTTCCCAACACGGTCATTGCACTCCTCATCTACCTCAGTTTGACGATTTCAAACTGTTCAGGAAAACGGTTGTTCTCCAAACGTAAGTTTATCAAGAACAAGTTCCAATCATGTATGACACAGAAGAGACTGAACAACCTTGTTCTTCTCAGTGTCAAGAGTGATCTTCCACGAAATATTGACATGTGATCCTTTATTAATGAGTTTTCTATCACGAAAGCGCGTAGCATGTTGTGTACAAGGCGATTAAGGTTTGAGAATGGGAACAACAGACACATGACATGGACATAATCATCGGTTTATCAATGATAAATCCCTTGATTTTGGTAGGAGCATTGCTTCTCTTTACATTTAAAGAATCTTTTCTGCTATAAATTTATATTGCATTTCAACTCAATTGAATATAACTGTTCTGTTCTTGCAAATACGTGGACAAGTTTTCAATTTATGAACTAAAAAGGACATACATTTTTTGAACTTTCAATGCTTCTGATTCCAGGGAAATTGGGGAGGGGGGTCAAGGGGCCCCACACTAAGAATATGCCATGAGCCTCGCATACCGTTAATCCGGGCCTGCCTCGCGCATATTTTTTTAGGTCTATTTCCATCAATTCACTCCTGATTTTTCATGTCAATTTCCATCTTAAAACTATGAGGTTAACAAAAACGAGCTAAGGGATGAATATTACTACTAGTACTTGTAAAGAGGTTTCTTTGCTGGTCCGGTTACCCGAGCTGGCGACTTTACTTGGTAAAGTGATATTTCCGCCAAATTGGTTTTAGTCTGTTTCTCGCCCAGGCATATAGCCCAGCCCGGCTGGCGGGGCTCATGTCAACTGTGTAGTCATGCAAGAATATATATGCAAAAACATTATAGTGCTGTTTTAAGAAAGGCCAACGCCACCCACATATTAGTCTGGGAAAGCAGAAAATTATTGTGTCAATAATTATAGCTGTGAAATTGGAACATCCTATACTTTCCCGTGTTTAGATGACATTGTTGTACTAGTAATAAAACTAAATTGCAGCATGGTCGAGAACGTTTTTCCATGGGAAGTGCCCTTTGCATGACTGATGCACTATCTGCAGAAGCTGATTTTCCCAACGTACCCTGTTAATGTAATTCAAAATAAATGTTGTCATAACTGAAATTTGCATTCCCATCCAAGAAAATAATTACTGCCAGCATGTCAAATTGCATATTACTTCCATATTTTCACAAATTTTGTGAAGTTTTATAACGGTAAATATTTACAACGGTAAATGATTTACAAGAAAAGACTAGTATTGGCTTGAATGAAAATAATTGCTATACATCATTTTGGACAATATGATCCTCAAGCTTTAGGGTTTGTCACATTGCACAATGTCTTTCGGAACTTGGCTGATTCAGTGTCTACCAGTACCAATACTACCATTTATCTCGAAAATCTTACCAAACCATCATCTGGTAACGGACAACTTTTTCTGTCATCTTTTGGTTTGTACAAAACGATTGATCTAGTGCAGCTCATGTGGTTTATTTTTCAGCGAAGTACTTCCAGGGACTACTGCATTTTCCCATTATGTGCCATAGTTGCGCCAACACAAAATGCACGTGGCTTGGTTTAACGTTTACACGAAACTACTGCATACGGACAACTTTTTGCCCAGTTAGCTGACCTATCCGTACAGGTTTTTATCTACTTGATCCCTGAAACATACAACCTTTCGTCTATCGGTAACTGTTTTTTGTTGCAATGATCAAGAATAGAAGTCGCAAGGGCCTCGCTAAACATCGGCGATATATATTTAATTGCTATACCTAAATCAATTAGAGCACCACCTAGCCGTACTTTACACATCATAACTACTGGTATCACTGTTATGTCAACATTAACGGGACGTGTTTTTTCTTGCACCTTATGCAAATATAGGTTCGAAGCCTGGGATATTTTCAGTGGCGAAAACTGCAACCTCCTCTCATGTTTATGAGTTTGTCAGCGTCACACTCGACTGCGACAGACGGAGCCAAAGAACAGACGATATTTTAATCAGTGAATCGATGTGCGTACGGAATTCTCATTCCACATTTGGTTACATGATCGTTGATATAGAAAACACCGCTTTGAAGTTTAACTGTAACTTATGAAACTAGACTGTGGACAAGACAGTCTATCCGACGACGACATAGAGCGATAAACATCCTACGGAGTAACTCAGATTATGCAAACCTCGCGAATTTTGTACAGTTGCAGTATAAGGTACGTTGAACTTGTGTCAAGGTGTCTGTCGTACTTCATTTGATAAAAAGGTCTATCGATTTGCCTCTGGCTACATGAGTTCAAGCCAGCGTAATTTGATGTGAAAAATCAGTTTTCCTGACGCATGCATAGCGGTATAAAATGTAACCCTTCAGTCCATGCATCTTTTGTGTTCCCTATTATGGGATAATAAAGTTGGTTTTATTCAACACAGAATTAGCAATATTATAGCCAATCAAAATATTGATCATACTTGCCACAAGTTGGTGTTTTAATGTGTACAGTGTCAGCGCTCATCCAGTTACAAATGCGCGATGATTTCAAAGAATCGGTTTGTTTATTTAGTGTCGTTTTTTGATGACACTCGAGTATGCGCCAACAGAAAATAGTTAGCAGTTTAGAGGCAATCAATTTAAATTTTCTGACTGTTGCATTTTGGGTACAAGTTGTCTTTCTGCTGGGAGTATTTGCTACTAACCCGCTTTCAGTACAGGACCGGCCGAAGCGAAGCGCGCTGTCTTAATATAAAGCGGCCCAGCATTAGATCTAGCCCGCGCTCAAATTTTTGTTCGCTACCTTTCTCAGTTTATTTGTGGAAAAGGAAAGATGGCAAGAAATAACTGCTTATACGGCATGCATGGCCGTATAAAAGTTTCCCAGTCGATTTTCAGTCTGCCTTTAACCGTGCTATTTCTCAAAGAAGAATCGAAGATCAAACTACCGCCGTACAGAACAGTTCCAGGCCAAAGCGAAAAATGTTAAGCATTGCAAATGATTTTTTTAGCAAGACAGAATCACTATAGTCTGTAGCGTTGCGATGTCTTTTTAATTTTAATTTGTTTGTTGCAGTCCTAGATCTACATATGGGCGCACTTAGCGCTCTTTGCATTCTGCACGTTTCTATCGGTAACAACTAACAGCAAGTCAATGATGTTATTCGTACTCAAATAAATTGTTAATTTCAGTAGTTTTGTTACAATGATTAACATTTTAATTGCAGGTTTAATCCTACATGATTTATTCATTAAATGTTTTCATACAAACATTAGAACCGTAATGGCACTCTTTAATCTGGCATCAATAGAAATAATCCTTAGATTTTAGTTAGTTAATTTCCCGATTTAATTAATGCCATAATGTCAAGTTATCGTTCAAGTCGTAAAACAATCAACTAAGCTAAAAATTCACTGATGTTGTGAAAAAGACTTAAAGGCACAATAGATACAGTAACGTCGACAGTCTGCAGGTCTGCACTTTGCAGCTACATTTTCTCTCTTCTGTTTCTAAAAGCAGTTTAACTTGTTTTTGCTCGCTCTCTATAAGCGTGCATTGCCCAGTGTTGCAACAACAGTACGAGCGAATAATTGCAATATTTGACTGTTATGCAACTTCATCTCACTTACATGTATGAAACCGATATTGAACAATTATAGTATGAGCTCGTACCTATATCAGTTGATTCACCAATGCGCGGAGGCGCGCAAATTGTAATGTAGACAACTTCATGCAAATATCCGGGCAATCGTGGGCATTGAAATATTTCATTCACATGTTGTTCATAACTGTTTTAATGGGGCATAAGGGCTGCATTGTGTTCATTTATCGTAATTCATCGTAAGGCTTGTTTCAAACGTCGATTTTTGCATGAGTCGAACGTATTCAAGACAATGCATAATGAGGCAGTTGTGCTGATTATCTTTTGTACTAAATGCATTCGACCCATGAAAAATTCGACGTTGGAAACAGGGCTAATTCATCGGCGATGCGTTTGCATATTCTGTTGGGATCAGGAATCATTGCCGATGATTTGCGGGAAAACCAGGCTTAAATGAGAATATATCTAATATTATTTATAAGCTAATCCCTAAAACTCCGTTCTAGTCAATTTTGAGTGATAGAAAAGGGGTTTACGTTTTCTTATATGAGATACTTCATGCGTGATATAAATTATAGCTTTTAGAAAATTCTTATGTCCAGTATATCGAACTACACCGTCAAACGTTTAGATCTAGTTAGCGTAATCTCAAGATGATCGGCTTATTTCAGCACAATTTGTAGTTATACAACCTGCCTGAGTCGGTGCTATGGAGAACTAATATTCATATATATGAAAAAACAACGACTGAATAATTATTTGCCATGAGCAGGGGCGCCGGAGCCACGGGGGCAGCGGGGGAAGATGCCCCCTTGCCCTTTCCTAATGGGGGCAGCGGGGGCAGCTATGCCCTTTGCACATACAAGTTATTGTACAAGCTTACGTTAAACTTTTTTCAGAAAGTAGTAATTCGAAGTAAACAAAACATGGGTTTGCGATCTACGCTAGAAAATAAGGCATTGTACAAAGCGCTAGACGTGTAAACAGTATTTAACATAATACTAAAATGTATTTTTGCCATAGATTTACTAAAGATAGGTGGTTTTCCAAAAGTTAAGCTTATTTGCTTCTTTTCCAAAGTAAAATAAACTGCCCTTTCTCAAGATGCTGCCCCCTTGCCCTAGATTGCTTGCGGCGCCTCTAGCCATGAGATCCAGCTGTGTGCTTCACAAGAATTGTAACTGATCAGTGTATACAGATAAATATCAATGCTTTAAGTAGAATTGAGAATATCTTACACATATTTATCTCGCAGGGACTGGGGTGCTTTAAAAAAGTGAGAATTTCTGAAGTAGCCAGCGCTAGAGGTTTTACAGATGCGTAAAACTCACGGCTCGCTCTTGAGTAATGATAAAAATATTTCTTTGTTTGAATTCATGTAGATCCTATATGATCGGTCCTGCGTGCATGTTACAGCAGTTTCAGGATGAATAGTCGCTTAAATCAAATTCAAATGTTCGCTTTTTTAGTTTTTCGGCATCTTGTGAAGTACACACTTAACATTGCTTCCATTCGTTTGTTCCCATGACTTTTATCATACTCCAGTCTTTTAGTAATACCAAAGATCGAATTGAAGTTTGCTTTCTACTTGCCATCCGGGCGGAGCACAAGTGATTGATTCTCGACACATAATGATAAAAAGAAATTAATTTGTTTGTTATTTAGGAAGTGCACAAACGTCCATTTAAGGCTTGATAAGCTTTGCCAATCAGGTTTCCAACAAGTCTTTATAAGTAGTACTACTGTACAGGCGTAGTGTTACTCACATAATTTGGGCTTTAGCTATGCTAACTATAGCGTTCCCGCGCTTTTTAATTAAAACACTCGAGCGTGCGAGTGGTGTGTTTCATAATGCATGCACTACAAGCTGATTCTGATCATTTCTCATTTTACTTTGCAGAATTTTTTAGGTGTAAGCGTCAAAATATCTACGAGGAAATGATAGTAATCTCAAAGAAGTTTGGTAGTAAATTACTTTTTGTTGACATGACAAGTGCTGCAAGGATCAGAAAATTCGAACAGACGCGGCGGAGGTGAGCTACGTATTAAGAAGCACATTGTGGACACTAAATTTCTCAAAACATCCACAAAAGACTAACGATTAACCAATTCATTTGCTAACAACGGCGTCTTCATTAAACTAATTGCCTTTTAAGCTTGAAAAAAAACTTCAAAGAAGTATTCATGAAATGGCGGATATCGGAAATAATTTGAGTTTGCAGGTGAAAAATCAGAGCAGTAACTCAACGCGTGGCGACGTTCTAAACCTACTCCACTTTCAAATCGTTTTCTTCTTGATAACGATTGTGGCTACGATCGCTGGTAATGCACTTGTACTTGTGGCCATAGCTCTTGAAGCACGTTTAAGGGCGGTCACCAACTATTTCGTAGCATGCCTTGCCGTATCAGACATCCTGGTAGCCTGCTTTAGCGTTAGTATTCGTCTCATAACGTTATTCGTGCTTCAGGATCATGGACGCTTGGATCAAGGCATTTTGAACCTTCACGTGTGCAGATTCTGGAATTGGATTGATATATTCTGTGAAGCAGCGTCTATTTACACGCTTACTGTGATCAGCATCGATCGTTACTTCAAAATCAGTAGGCCGTTTCAATATCGAGAAAAAGTGACAAAAAAGGTTTGCATTGCAATTATCTTGAGTGTTTTGGTGCTCGCAACGGTTTTGGCAAGCCTAGGGCTTGTGCCATTTGGAGATTCAGGGGGCGTCATGCTCATTTCGACATCGTGCGTTAACAATAATAAAATATTCTATACAATGGCGGCCGTTGTAGCTTTTTTTGTACCGTTGGTGGTGCTTATGATAATGTACACTCTGATATTTCGTATTGCCTTATACCACTTCAAGAAAGACAGAGCGATGACAATGGTCGATCCAGTCTCCGGGAAACAGTTTCGCTATTCCGCTTACAAAGACTTAAAAGCTACTCGGACTTTATTCATCGTCGTGAGCACTTTTGTAGTTTGCTGGGGACCGTTTTTTGTGCTCTTTCAAATCGTACAGTATCAGCCACAGACGCTGGAAAAACTGGGATACAAGACTATTACGGTGCTACATATAGTATTTTTCAACATCCTCCCGTATGCGAACAGCTTCTTTAATCCGATCATCTACGCATGCTTCGATAAAGTATACAGGCAATCTTTTCGGAAGATTCTTCTCAAAATGGTTGGCCATTCCGAGTACTTGGGAAAACCGAGGGGTAGTCGGAATAAGAAGCGAAACGCATCTGTTTATGAATTAACGACGGCTCAGCGCAGGGAAAGTAGTACAGTAAGTTCCAGTAGTAGAGCTGCTGCAGACACGCCTAGCGATGAGCAACCATGTTTTTATTATCCAGATACGGGGAAAGTTTATGAAATAAAACGTGCTTCTTCGCCATCTGAAATTTTTACTGTTATCCCAAATAAGGAATCCGAAGTCACGTTAGTTAACAACAAAGATAAAGAATAGCTTATCACCATACGAATTGTGTTATTGTTATTATACTGTAAGATTCAACTTCAATAATAGGCGAAAAAGGATTAGTAACGTAGACAACTCCAACAGACTTGAACACTTTTTGGCAAGTTAACACGACTTTAAGCTGCGGTATACCGTGACGTTTTCACTCACTAAGCTTTAATGTCTTCCTGTATACACAGTGTTATTGAATCAACCGTAGTGTAGAAGAGCTTCGAAATTCGTGTGTGCTCACATCCGCAAACGCTAATAAACATAGGCTTGCTAACAAAACTTAGCTGATCAAATGAATTCTATTGTTTTCAAGTTATAACAGACAATCACAAGTATTACACAAGCTACAAGTACTCACTTAATCTATATGGGTAGAAGTATTGTCGCAAGAAAACTGAAATCTAGGCCGAAAGTCGGAGTTCGATGACGTGGCCACTTTCAACTGCAGCCGCTGTGACGGTGCGGACAGAGCAAGCATAGTCTGGACATAAATTGTAGCTGACAATCTGCTAGTGAGGGAGCGAAAGGCCTAACCCAACTTCTTCTCTTCCTCCTTTGGGCTTATGTGTTGATTTTAAGGCCAGTTCACACGGGCGATATTTGCAGCGACTTTTCTCCTTTTAGTGTATGTGATTGAGTAGGTTGACTGGCCAGTGCATTAACAAAATTGTTGAACCAAGTATACTCGCCAGTTATCCACTCTATCACATCGTTCAACAGGAGAAAAATCGCATCGAAAATCGCCCATGTGAACTGGCCTTTACGAGTCAACTCGCAACAAATCTATGCTTACGCGTGTCTATTACAATACCGCTTAATTACTATTTAAACCTTTATTTTATAAAGCACAAGCTATCTGTTTATCACTTCTCTGCAACACTTTTTATGCGTTCTTTCCGATTGAAACGAAGACGAAGATTGCTTTGTGGTAATATGTTGCGATATTTAAACACATCCTGAGTTTTGGTATCGATTTGTCGACGTCTTTACTGCTTTGGATACAATTTCCCGCATATTTTCCACGTGCCATGCTCGTCTGGAAGATGCCTTTCCAGTACTATGTACTCCAATAGTTCACGGGGCTTCTTCGCATCTCCTGAGATCACCCGTCCATTTCTGTCTTCGACAGCTGATATCTAGGAAATGATGTAATGATCAATTAAGTCTAGTTCGTAGCAACTAATAGCGATTTCCACTTGACACATGGGAGAGAGTGAATTATGCAGTAACCAGCAGATTTCATCGTGATAGCCAATTTCTGGCATGCAGCATGTCTACGATGAGAGAGTTTTTCTAATCCCCGAACTCAAAAGAGCAGCACGGGCAATGTCATTCGTAATGCCCACTTCTGAAATGATTGTACTGAATTTGTAAGCGAAACAGTGCCAGCACGCACTTACTTGATTAATGTTCAGACGCACAACCACTTGGGCGAAAAGATTTTCCTTTACTTCCATGGACGATATCACGGCATGCACTACCCGAGGACGGTCAACTGATGAAACAAATTGCCAATGAAATTTCCTCTTTTGATCGAAAAATTCCTTGATGAAACCCTAGATATAAACTTTAAATCATCCATCAAAAATTTAAAGGTTATGTAGTCAGGGTGTTGAGCAGAATGAAAAAAAATTAGGCGTTCTAATAAAATCGTGAAATTCAGTTCTCATTGAGCAAGAACTCCAGCATACCAGTCTCAAATTATTTTGATTTTCTTAGTTATTTTCTGCTAGCTATGAATAATCATTTAATACATTCATATTTCATTAGTTATGTTATTTTTGCGTGTGCTAAATTGTGGAATTGCTAGGTCAGCGAAATTGTGAAAAAGACGTTTTACGCCGAATTTTTGACTCTTGCTCATACCCATTGTGCATACTGCTGCTGCTTTTAAATAAGAGAAAATTTCAGCTTTTAAAACTGCATTATCGTGATTTCTTCAAAAACAAAAGAGTGTGGTAAATAAAGAGGAGTAATAAGTTATGTTTTAAGACACGCATGCAGCAAATTTCATAGGATTTTGTTGGCGAAAATGCTAATGAATCATTATGCCTTCACTTACATAATATGCTGTAAGAGTTGTTCGTTCCAAAAGACCCGCCTTATCACCGCTATGTACAAGAAAAAACTATTGTTATACTAGTACATTGAGTATAATGAAGACATTCTTGATTTTTCGGCAATTTAATAAATGGAGCTATACTGATATAGCAATAGTGTTAAAGTCCGTTTTTCGTGCATCTCACTGGACGAGTGCACGTCACGAAACCCGACGTTCTTCACGCGAAGCGACTTTTCTTTTGCTTCATGAGCTTTCAGCTGAAACTAACAAGTTCGAATAAATTATTTTCGCTTGGAACAATAAAAAAGTCACTTCGCGCAAATAATATCGTTCTTGCAAATTAAATGCAAAACAAGATTGGACAGGAGATGCAGCATCCTTAATCTTTATCAAATTTCGAAACTTCTTCGCACAGCACATACTTAGTTAAACATGTATTAACATCAATAAATTTCTGTTCAGCTTCTTTCGCGAAATCCCTAACTTTGAATGGTTTTACGGACCTTTTGATCATTCCAATACTAAAAAATAATAAGTATATCCTGATGGAACAAAAATCAACATATAATATTTTAGTACCATCTATTTCATAATACAGTAAATATGAACAAGTCTTAAAAGAAAAGAGGTATAGGTTGCAACAACAAACACATTGATTTACAGTACCTATAAGTTGAAATAACACTATCCTTAAATGCTTGCCATCTCTGCTTCCAGCCCTAAAAAAGATATCTTGACATGCACGTTTATCAAACAAACTGAATTATTTTGCTGTCTTACTAATGTTCCTAAGTCTTTAACTTGCTAACTGCTCAAAGACTAAACTTGTATAACAACTACCAATTAATCTTACAGCAATTACTAACTGCAAAGTTTTGCTTTAGCTTTTTGAAGTACAATAGTAGTACCTCAATAGAAAATATTGAAGATCTTTTTAAAATTGGGACATATGTAGAAAGCATCCCACCTACAAGAGAGCAATAAATATGAAGTCTTTCTAAGTTAAAAAAAACATGCCTGGGTGGCATTGCAGTGGCTGGATGGGTTGGCAAACGAAATTCAATCAATGCTTCGGATGGCCATTTAAAAGTATGAAGTCACTTTTTGAAATAAGCACACTTATTTTTTAACATAGCTGATTGATTGATAGCTTGATTCAGTCTTAACCCTAATTCTACCCAACATGAACACATTTGGTTGCTCATCAGTGGCATAATGAACCATGGCATCTGATCATGACAAGCTGATGACTCTGTTTTAAGTAGGTCCAAGCATGTGCATTTTCCTGTAGAAATTTGAATAGCACAAGGTCTTCACAATTTCCATAAATTTGATTCATGACCAGTAACCATGGAGAGGCAACAGTTGATTGAATTACTGTACTAATAAAGTGCAAGAGTTTTAGTGAATAAAATTGCTTGGCATTACACAGGGGAAAATAAATAAGTAGGGTGCACTTGCATGTTCATGTTTCAATGTTCACTAGGGTGGAGTACTCGAAATACCTGGACTATCCATCACAATCCTGTCTTTATACTCATTATACTTCATTAGTTGCTCAGGAATATCAGGCTTTTGAAACAGGGAGTCAGGAATGGAGCGTCTTCTTGGTACCGTAGCACTACCATCCGCAGATGGCTCACTAACCGCGCTAATAAATGGCGAATTTTTTCGTGGTTTCATGCACGATGTTGAGGAATGAAACTGACAGCATTGAACTACAAAGCTATAGTTCGCTTCAGCGACAAGTAAGCACTAGAAGAGGGCAGCATAACAGATAACAGTGTTATATGATTCTAGGATTAGTAGCAACAAACTATGATTTTATCACTTCAATGAAATAATTTTTACCTTCCTATTCACAACACGAAAATACGTCGCAAGCGCCATATTGGAACTTTTCGGGCGAGACGTCATGTTATTACAAATGTAGCTGGTGGTGACGTACTAGATGTTGGGCTATGGGCTTATGGCGTGCCATGGCTTTTCTCGCGCGGGCGAGGCTTGCAACATGAAACATGGGTTGTCGTTATTGAATTCACTACAGCACAAGCATCAGAATTAATATCTCTATTAGCCTGAACAACCAACTGTGCATCAACTAAAATTGGTGGCGAATGAACCGAAAACCGGAGCTTTAGAAATTGACTATTAACTTGGGTTATAGTGGAACCTCGTTTAAGAATCAGTACAATCACTAATGCGTTACGAAGAATACATCACGCTCACTGGTTGCTGAAGAGGTGATTGTAACGCTATAATTATCCAAAGTAAATTAAATCAAAACGCGAATTTTTCTCAAAATGATCGCCAATCAAGTTTTAAAAACTTTTTCAAATTAATTGTTAAAGGTAGCTTTTAAATAATCTGTAGTCATCACCACCGAATAAAAATCTTGACTTCGCCCCCATTTTTATTTGATGGCATTCACCTCGCCTTCGGAGGAACAAGTACTAGCGTACTAATAGAGAGGTTAAGATAAAGAAACGGGTAACTTGTAACTTGTAAGCTACAGGT
>JAODVQ020280737.1:0-12665 GCA_025400075.2 Phenganax stokvisi
TATTATACTTACCAGTCCACGTGGCTTCGGCGGTCTTTATACTAGGCAAGTATCACGGAGAGGCTGACTAGCTTAAGACTTGACTTCTGACTACTGTAGTTCTAGACTTGGCAAGTTTCATAGAAAGGTTTACTACTATATAAAGCTTCTGACATCTGACCAACCGAATACGCAGCGGACTAACGCCGCGCGTTAGCTGCGATGAGTTCAAAGGTTATGTTGCAGTGTTACCGTGTAGGCGTGGCTGCTTACGCGCTTGCGCAATTTGCCCCCCTCCCCTTTTTTTAAATCCTAGCTACGCCCCTGCAAATGGCTAATGCTTCAGATTATGATTGTAAAATATGCGTTAAGCATGGAACTGATGTGTTCTGCTGTCTTTCCCGTTGTTTGTTCCTTGTCTGTGTGCCTATAATTGCCTCTAGTGTAGAGGGGCCTACGATGGCATGTTGTACTGTTGTGTCTGGTTATGTCCAGCAGAGTGTGGGCTCATATATGGTCGTAAGACACTTCACATGCCAAATTCCTTTGAAGGGGTCAAAGCGAGGGCTCTATTGTTCAAGATGAACGATTATCCGGACTTGTGTCATATTTTTGTCATTGGTTTTGTATGTTTTTGTATGCCCATGCCATAAGGGTCGTGCAAAAAATAACTTCGGTCAATTTTGGTCAACATTTGTAATATGCTGGCCCCTACCAATAATGTATATCGCTCTATATACCACAATGAACAATTATTAAGAGTAGTCCAGGTTGGGACAGCCAATGTGAGCTAGGGTCTAAGAGTCTTTCTGGTATTGTGATATTCCCTGATCGCTTCTGACTCCAATGTTTGACTGTCCTTTTTTGTTTTCGATGAGACACATCGACTTCATCGCACGAGTTATTCACTCATACTACGTACTTTATTGTTTTTCCATGAATTAGAAAGAATGCAATGCCTGTTTTGCAGTTTTGATGCCATTGCCATTAATATATTTCATAACTGCCCTGTGGTGCAAGAGAAATTGATGTAAATAATACACCATTAAAAGCATTTAGACCCTTGGTGTTAAATGTACAGTCCTACTACAGTACCAGGAAACCATGTTGCGTTCTGTTTATAGTGTGTGTACATGTGCACTTAATGCCTAGGATTTGCACTTTTAATCAACATAAAGTATAATTTTACAAAATTCCTTCCTGATCGTTACTTATGGTGAAAAGTATAAGGATATTGTTGGATAATATGTATTAAAATTTACGTTTTATATTAAATGTTTCCTCATTATGTCTGTCTGGTTGTGTGAAAAATCTTATAAAAGCAATAATGCAAGAATAGTTTTATGTCATAAAATAGACTTTATTATGGTAGAGTACGTTTTATTTTTGGCTATTAGCATTAAAAATGTTATTCGCAGAGGATTTATTACTATATATATTTAATCACGATAGTATCTCACAATACTACTCCCATTCAATTAATCCTTTCACATCATTATACTCATGGCATTTTAAGGCATATTGCAATAATTCATGATGAAGTACAAGACCTCTGAAGTCACCTTCCTTTGTGATGGACTTATTCACAGTGAGGGCTTTGATTAGACAATAAACACCATCTCGTCCAATATCACTATTAAAACTAAGTATGAGCGATTTCAGACTGATATTGTGACGAAGAGACTGAGCTAAAGATTTGGCTCCATTATCACTAATGTTATTACCAGTCAAATCTAATTCTCGTATGTTAGTATTCCCAAAATTCATCTGATTTGATTGGTTATCTTCATCATTAAGACCGTGCATTGGAGAGCACTCTGAAACTAGTACACCTGCAAGGGCCGTTGCCCCTTCATCATCTATCTTATTTTCAGTTAAGTCTAGACTTATCAATGTCCTATTGGAGGGCAACACTCCTGCCAATAACTTTACTCCCTCAGAACCAATATTACCAAATGACAGATCCAACCTCTCTAATGTTGTATTTCTGGTCAGTGCTTGAGCTATTAACTCTACCCCGTAATATGGAATTCTACTAGGTAAATCCAACTCCACTAGAGTAGTATTGGTAGTCAAAATTGAATTCAATATACCTACCACATCACCATCAGTTAGCCTCAATTTAAACCTTTTAACACTGAAACTCATTAATGTGTGAATAGTTCGATCACAGAGGACTTGTTTGGCTGATAAGTCAAATGTAATTAGTGCAACAAAATAGTTTAAAAGTCCTACTAGTACATGTGCTCCCTTTGGATCAAGAATATTAACAGTTAGTTTTAGTTCCTTCAATGTGTCATTTGATGGAGAAAATGCATTTTGCGAAGTGATATACAAAAGAAGGGAGCTTACCATATCTTTTTTTATATCAAATCCATGACATTGATCTAAATCAATCTTTTCCAGTGGACTCTTAATATACAGTAGCACCTTGAAAAAAGATATAACTCCACTATAACCAATTATATTGCGTGATAGTGTAAGTATCTTAAGACTTGTATTTGAATGAAGTGATTTGGCAAGAGCAATAGCACCACCATCACTGATGTGATTGAATCTCAAATTTAATTCCACTAGTGTTTCATTAGATCTTAATCCATTGGCAACTGCAACCGCCCCATCATTATCAATCCCATTTATTGATAAATCAAGCTTTGTGAGACAAACATTAGAAGATAGCAAACAAGAGATAATCTCTGCCCCTTCATATCCCAGATTCTGATCAACTAACAAAAGAGTACTAATGGGGTAAACATTAGAAGTTAGAGGTTTGACTAAACCTTTAAGTCCTACTTTGGTGAAAATATATCTTTTTTCATGACCTGTGCCTGACTTACTCTCATAGAGATCCTTATAACTACACATTTCTGGATAGCTAGACATTAACTCAATGAAAGAAATTGCATCAATCTCTGTTTCTACTTTATACTGAAAGCAATCACTATCTTCTACTGTTATGTGAGGATTTTCATGAAGAGCTCTTACCAGTAGCAATGCATTTGTAGCACTAATATATTATGGCAGTGTTAGCTGTAATAATGGTCGAATTCTCTTTTTGATGAACTCAACAAGAGAGCTCATTGTTGAATCATTTTCTGTAGATAAACCACGTAAATATAACTTCTTCAGTGGAAGTGATTTGTTTCCTATTATAGCTTTAAATAGTAGATTCATGGATTCAAATTCTACTTCCTGTCCCAATATGAATATACATTCTAACTGCTGGGATTGGCTGATAAAATTTGCAGTGGCTCTACAGCCATCTGATAGTATTGTGCCACACTCAGAAAATGTTATACTAGTTAGTTTTGGAGAGATGAGTAGAATGGATCTAACCATGAAACAATTAGTATCGTACTCAAAACAATCCATTTCAATTTTAAAATAAACTTCTGTTATGGAACGTTCAAGTTCTTCCCCATATTTAGTGCTAAAACATAAATGATGATTAATAATTGGAAGTTTACCTATAAGATAAAGAAAAGATTGAGGTGAAATAGAAGATGAAGAGTATTAAGTTGCTCCAACTATTACTCCGCCTACGCTGTCATATCTCCTTAATACATCAGCTAAACTGTCAATAACATTGTGATCCAATTTCCCGTTAAAAGACAGTACCCACTCACACTGACTGTGTGCCATACAATATGCGAGAGCAGATATATCTAATGAACCAGTGGGGTTACTGTATTTCACAATTTTACCCTGGCAAAATGTCTCCCTCACAAGATCATTTCTTCCTGCTTCGCACAAACAACTAACTAGAGCATCATCAATGAAAAAATCGATTGAGGCTTTAAACATATACTTTTCTTCATGTGAGACTTTAAGAAGAGCAAACAGATCAAAGGAGCTTTGAAAATCAGACATTTTCGTTAATCCAGCCAAAAATCTCAACACTACGGCTAATCTACCATCTAAGTGATGTAAGAAAAAACCAAATCTTTTCTTAGACTCCATTTTCGAGACATGAATAGCAGACAGAAACTCCTGAAAGGTTAGGTGAAGAAAATTGTGAGCTGCAATATCGTTTTGTGATTCATAAAACTCAAACACAGAGTCCATGAACCCTAGGTTGTCAAAGTCCTCTGGTACATCAGTGAATATCAGTTTCACCTGCTTATCGGCCTCTGCTATGCCATGAAATGCTAACTCACACACGGAATAGAATTTCTCTTTGATGTAAAATGGAAGATCATCAAAGTTATTAAATTTGGCAGGCATATTTAATGATCTTAAGTGTCTGAGCAATATCATACGTGTGAGTGAAAAATAAAGCTCATTTGGTGTTGTGGGTAGACTTACACCAATTTCCTTACATTCCTTGTACACAGTAACAACAATTAAACAGTTTAATGGAATAATTATACATGCACATTCGAATCTGAGAATGTCTATTTAAATATGCTTCCAATTCTGAAAAATTTTCTGGTACTGTTGTCTGGATATAGTGTGTTATTTGTGCTTTAGTAAAGCCTAAAACCTCAATGTGCTGGAATATTCGGTGATCATATTTCCTCAAAATATTACGTGTGGCCCAAGGTCGACTCGTGATCAGTATGGAAGCAAAGGGGAAATGTTGACCATTAATAAGCTGGAGAAAAACTGAATTATCACTGCGACTGGAATCTGGTAATTCATCAAAACCTTCAAATATTAACAAAACATTTACTCCCAGACTGGATTCTAATTCTGAAACGACTGCCTCCTTTACTATATCAGAATGATGTGGCATCAAATCTCTCAAACAATTAGCGTTACTGATATTCTTATCTCTAAGATGAAGTAAGAGATCTAAATCGTATTCTTGAGCTATCTCTCCTCTTTCCCACCTCCTACAAAATTCCCATGCAAATGTGGACTTTCCTACCCCAGGAGCACCCTCCACCACTATTACCTTCTTCATTGATTCAGTTGGAAGATTAGCAGCTATTCTATTCATATCAATTGGGCACTTTCTACCCTTAATGACATCAACATTACCACCCCTTATCATCGCCTCTGTTATTTCATCATACTCGTTCTAAGACCTTTAGTATTGCGATCAATAAATGCCAGATTAATAAAGACTTTTCCAGGTGTGCGTAGTTTAAGTACATCGGTTCGCTTTTCCAATGGAGCAGATCTGTACAGTGACTTAACATAATCTTTAAATGTAATAAACAGAGTTCTTGACAAAGCATCAGGATTTTGGAGAAAATATGTTTGCACACGAGGCCTTTTTGCTACTGGAGGAATTTGAGGCAAAGAGGGGTTAGGTGATATTGTACCAGAACAATATTCATTGGTAGGTGGTAAGGAATATGATGGTAGGGAAAAGAGGCCAACATGAGGGTGGGTTACAACCTGAGAAACAGGCTGAGTGCTTGCTGACATAGAAGGATTTCGTGGTATAGTATACGGTGGAGTGGACTGTTCGGAATGAGAAGGAAAGCTATGATAACCAATTGTGGGTGTCCATGTACAATATTGTGAAGGCAATCTCAAGCCCGAATGATATAACTGACCAGTAGCTACATTTCCAGTTATAGCCATTCCACTAGGACCAGGAATAGAGGACTTGGTATTTGCACACTGAGACTGAGCGGAGGAATGATGGAGATACTTAGACTCTATCTAACCAGCTAGAGCAGGTTCATTAACTGCAGGAGATCTTAGAGCCATTACTATATCCTGCCATGACAGTAGTGGCAATTGTTTTAAGCGATACTCTAGAATATTATACAATTTATCTTCGCTTTCTCCACTGACATTTTGAATTTCCATGAGCTTACTATTAGCAACTTTGATCATTGTACCAAACTTTTTGAATTTGTAAGCAATTGGATCTAGAATATGTATTAGTGTAGATAAATCATCAATATTTAATTTTATCTCCTCTGATGCCATTTTTAGAGATTAATATCCAAAATAAAGTAATAGTAATAAAATAGGTCAAAATATTATCATACAAAACTCGTAAAGTAGAATGCCTGTGGGGTGTATTTTGCTAAGAAGACCAATAATATAATGAAAAGCACTGAAGTGCAAACCCTCGGCACAAACAACAGTTACATATAGACTTAGCTAGCTATATATAATTATTTGTATCCAGAATTCCAGCTATTCAAGGTGTTTATATAAGTTGTACATGTATATATATGACCAGGTAGCAGCACATTATGCTGCTATCAGAACAGTGATCTACCCAAATAACAGCCTATAAGCAACAGTAAAGGATAGTAAGAGAAAAGAATGCACAATATTTGTGGGCTAAGATGGTTCGGTCCATTTTCCAAGTATAGCTAAGGAACCACGGGGAATCTACGGAACTTGCGCGGAGGAGTGGGTGTGTCTTATTAACCATGGCCATTTTGTCCACGCAACACAATATCTCCTCTGGACTCTGTGTACATGTAAGTTGTATGTAGTTGAATCGTTATCTGTTGATAGTAAATGATTTTATACCACTTTTCTTCTCTTCGCCAATTTTCACCTTGCATACATTTCTCGGTCACATTGAAGTGTCTGGCCTTGATGAATGTCGACATCATCACTTTATACCTGGAGAGTAGCTTCTATATAAATTATTATGATGTAGGAAAAGCTGTGAAGCAACAGTAATGTTGATGTCCGTGCCATGTAATGTATTTGCTACACTCAGATATTGATGATAATGGCGCTGGTGAACTGCTGTTATGAACAAGACTACAAACCAGACTGTTATTCCATTGTCAATTCTTTCAACGGGAGCCTCTGGAGTAATTGTGAAACAGTTTTTTGAGGACACCATTGCTGCCCGACTAAAAGACGCTCGAATCAGCATTCTTGGGTCAAAGGATGCATTGGACGAAATAGACATTTCGTTAACCCTGGATACAGCTGTGCCCCTCTTTGGTCCATTTTTACATTATCACACCCATATTATTGCAGAAAAAATCCCATCAACCTGTTTACAATGAATTTGAATTTTAATGGAAAACCAGAAAGAACTATCAAAGCCTGGACTCCCTGCTCCATGCAGCATTCACACAAAGAAAGATACATTGTACAATGATTTCATCAAATTGTCTCAAATTGCTCCAAGATTGCAAAGCAGGGGGAGCTAAAGACACACAAGCCTCTAAACAGGACGAGCCAACCAGTGAGTCCAAAAGTACAAGAAGAAACCCAGAGATCATCTGCTGGAAATGCAATCAACGCGGTCACATCCGATGAAACTGCCCTTAACGCAGGAAGGAAGCCCAGGGAAATGACCAGTCAGATCCATCTCCGTCCACTTCAAATTCATCTCCACCCACGTCAAATTACGCCCCACACTACTCATCATCAACTTTGAATCCATCTCCGTCAGTGCAACAGTCATCCATTTTATCATCTCTGTCTGCTTTTGATTCAGCTCTATATGGACATGGCTCACAATCTTCTTCAGATTCATCTCCGGCTATTCATCACTCATCGACTTCAAACCCGGTACACCGCATGTCTCCCTCAGACTCATCGGATGATCACTCATTTAAAGGTGGATCTGTCAGAGGTGCTATAAATGGACTCACTTTATCAGGCACCATGGATGGAAAAACTTGTAAGCTGACTATTGACACTGGTAGTACGATATCTATTATTCGACCTGATGTATGGGGAAAGAAAAATGATGGGGTACAGCCATGGTCTGCCTCTCTCTGTACAGTCACTGGGGATTTGGCTCCGATACGATGTGGTGGGGAAGTGGTAGTGGGGGTTGGGAGTGTGGTGATACCTCAAGAGATGTGGATAGCAGACATCACTGACGAATGTATCCCGAGCCTGAATGTCCTGGAGAAGAACAAATGCCGGGTGTGCCTCGTTGAGAAGGTGCTAGAATTTGGACCCCAACAGATACCACTCTCAATCACAGTCAATGAGGCAAAATGTTGCACAGAGTTATTGCAAGGGAATCGCAAACAGTGGCACCTTGGACAGAAATGGTGCTGGCGGGGCAGGTAATTAACCCAGGGGCTTGCAGATTAAATTGGGAGCTTAAATTGGACTAATTGGGAGCAGTGAAGTTGAAGAACAAGCACAGAAGGGGAGAGTTGGGTTAATAATGGTGGGAAGGTGTCAGGTCGATCTGGAGAAGTAAGTTGTCCCAGTGTGAGTCCTCAATCCTTCACCATTGAAGTACCAAGTCAAGAAAGGTGCAGAACTCTCAAATTGTGAGCCCGAAGCAAGCGTGTGCTGCCGAGGATGAAGGAGGTGGGAGTATTCACCAGAGAGACTGGAGGTGCGCAGTGCTACCAGAGAATCGATTGCAGAACACCTTCAGACACTGTTGGATAGAAGCCTGGACCACTTACTGGCCAAATTTACAGATGTATTTTCGAAAGACCTAGGTGAAGAACGGATTTGGTCCACCGTCAGATCGACAGCAACTCCAACAGACAACCAACTAGGAGACTCCCATTGGCGCTACGAAAGGAGGCACAGAAACAACTAACCAAGATGGAAAACACAGGGATCATTGAACCATCGTCAAGCCCCCTGCAGTATTAGTCAAGAACAAGAGTGGAGGAATAAGATTCTGTATTGACTACAGAAAGCCGAACAGTGTAACAGAAAAGATGGGATACCCTAATGGAGATGGGGAATTCGTCCTGGATACAGATGCCTCTGACCAGGGACTGGGAGCAGTATTGTCACAAGAGCAGGATGGACAAGAAATAGTTATAGCATACTACAGTAGAAGCCTGACTCGACCCGAGACAAACTACTGCGCTACTAGGAAGGAGCTACTGGCAGTGGTGCAAGCAGTTAAACACTTTCACCCCTACCTATAAGGCAGACATTTCAGAGTGCGGAGTGATCATGCCTCTCTACAGTGGATACTCCACTTCAAGCACCCGGAATCCTATGATTTCAAGATTGAACATCATCCTGGACAGAAACATGGAAATGCAGATGCCCTATCCAGGAGACCATGTATGTCAGACTGCAAGTTCTGTGCCAGACAGGATTCAAGAAAAGATGAGAGCTACTCCAGTGGGTCAGTTCCAACTGGAGGAGATGGTCAGGGGGGGTTTCAAAAGTCAACTCTACTAGAGAGGGAAACCATAGCCGAGTAGACATTACCAGTGGAGAAGAAAGGAGCTACTCAGGAGCTTCTCAGGAGCATTCAGATGAACATTAAAATGAATATGCCAATGAGCAAGTGGGACCAGTCTATAAACAACAGAGTTGTGATAGCTGTATAGCAGACGAGATCACAACAGGAGACCAGGGTATGTGCTACAGTTGCTACCACAGAACTACCGTGAGAAAATCTGCTATCACTTGCACAATACTCCTACTAGTGGACACTTCATAGCAAACAAGACGCTGGCTAGGATACAGGAGCGGTTCTATTGGGTCGGGTACACTAGAGATGTCAAGGACTATTGCATTAAGTGTGAGCTGTGTGCTTCCCGTAAAGGTCCACAACCAGGCACCAAGGCCCAATGCAGACTTACAATGTTGGAGCTCCAATGGAGCGGATCACCACTGACATACTGAGACCCCTCCCAGTGACAGAGAGCGGCAACAAGTATCTCCTTATCACCATGGACTATTTCACTAAGTGGCCAGAAGCATTTGCTGTATCAAACCAAGAGGCTACAGTGGTTGGAAAGGTTCTAGTTTACGAATTCCTGTGCAGATTTGGGATACCCCTCGAACTTCATTCCGACCAAGATCGCAACTTTGTATCTAAAGTGTTCCGAGAAATCTGTAAGACAAATGACATCCCTACACCCACAGTCTGACGGAATGGTCAAGAGATTAAATCGAACAATTGAAGCCCAGCTGGCGATATTTGTACAAAAAAACCAGAGAGACTGGGATATACATGTCCCACAACTGATGCTCACCTACAGGAGTGCAGTACACAGCACACCAAAATGCACCCCAGCAGAGCTTATGTTTGGCCGCAATCTGAGGTTACCTATTCGTCTCCTGTACGGACAGCCAGAGGGAGAAGAAGAAAACGCCGCGCAAATCGCCTCCCCGGAGTAATGTCAGCTGCCTAAAGGAGGGGATTAGGAAGACCTATGAACACGCTAGAAAACACATTGATGTGTGCCTAATAGAATCGGTTGCCATGCAACAGGATGCTGCAGTGATCACTAAGGAGATGGTTCGTTGCTTATAACTACAAAGTTTTGTTCTAACGTGTTATACTAATAGCATAGTATTTCTATAAGTCTATTTTTATTTGGTTACCATGGTAACAGAACAGTCACATTCACGTTTGGACTAAGATGGGTGGACACACAAACTATTTAGACAAACTTATCATAGTCCTCAGTTTCAGTTTTATAGCTAATTGTATTGGTTGCCATGGAGACGGGTTGTTGATGTTGCTAAGAAGAAGTTATCTAATGATCAGAGTTCGCAAATTTTTAAGCACTACCATGTTATTTGTGTTTAAAGAAGTTTTGATTGGTTGCCACGGAGACAGAATCCATCATGGAGAGAGTTTTATGTGGTTTACCATTAGACCAATTTGGTTGTCAGCCGCCCTACTGTTGTCAAGTTATTAATGAGAACATGTTTTGATTAGTTTCCATGGAAACAGCATCCTTTAATGGTTACCATGGAGAGAGTTTCATGTGGTTTACCATTAGACCAAGTTTGGTTGTCAGGGGCCCTACTGTAAGAATGAAAACATTTTTAACAGGTTTTTGTTACCTGAGGCTGTTTGTTTTTGTTTACAAACTAGTATATTTGTTCTTTCAATATTGGTAATTAGCTAAAGTTGTATGGAAAGTTTCATCGCAATCCCACCTAACGTGTGTGAGATAGAGGAGTACAGATCCCCCTATTATAATGTAATGTCAGAGGCTATTTGTTGTTGTTTACAAACAACTTGTTAACGAAAATTTCAATATGATGTTACCCACGAGGTAATTGAATCCATCTTGTGTACAAAATTTCAAGACTTAATTACTTTTGGTTTTTAAGTTAAAATCGGATAAGTAACACTGCAACCCTCAAATCCAAATGCTTAGGGACTCAAGATCTCACTGCATCCAGAGCAATCCAGGAGAACATCTCCAGTGCCCATAGGGCATTCTTTTACTTTGGTAACATTGGTGTGTTTCAAGGAGATCAAAATCCTCTGACATCCCGGTCAGTGACGGAGATTAGTGTAGTACCAGAGGCCAATTTGAACACACTCGAGCAATGCCAGTATAGAATTGGGTGAAGAATCCGCAAATTAACCCAGTATCATTCAAACATATCGGTCCTTATTGGCTTTGACTAACCAGCAATGAGAGCTAGAGTCCTATTGAGGAAGTTAAACTACCTAAGACGGTTGGTTGTTGGGAATGGTGAAAAGCTGGGCCCGCGGATCTTCCAGACTTTTGCTAGGAAGGACATCTTGGAGATTACCATCATAGAAAAGTGCCAGTTCCTTGAGAGTTCATATGGGTCAAACTACACAGGGGAAGTTCTAATGTAGCCCTAGCGCTCATCTAGCCATATTGCACGTTTACTATTGCGTGTGTTCATTATAAAGCGTGAAACAATGGCTGCACTGACAACTTGCAGAGACCGTTAATTTATAAATATTAAGGCGTAAAAAGAGGGTGTGTCAACCGTTTTCTTGTAGTATGTGGTGTTTGGGTAATGGTGATTGTAATGGTATTCATACAGAGCACTGGAGAGTTAAGTGGGGGTGTATACCAACACAGCCAAGTATACTATATGCAATGTTATTTGTGTGTGTGTTGCAACAATACCCATGTGGCCACTAATTAAATTAAACTATGTGACATGCTAATTACTTCTGGCACATTAGATGATGTTCACTACTCGCAACAATTAGCATCCTTGAGCTGCGCCATTACTCATAACATATATACCTTTAGCACTTCGCATTAAGAGTTAGTGCTCGCTATACTTGAGGGCCAAAGTAGTATAACACCAATCTTTCCTTAAGGTGTCTAAAGGCTGATTCACACTAAAGAAAGTAGTGCATTTGTTGGAGCAGGGTTGTTTTGTTTAGCGATTACTGTACTAGTATTGAGGCAGCCATGAACAAAGCAGTTATCCTCCACAGCTACTTGTCGTGTGGTGTGGCCATAGTCTACCTTCAAAAATACTCCGACTTGCTATTCAGTCAATAAGGCTGCACGTGATTTTATCTTGCAAAGTAGTAGCACACAGCTTGTATATCTAATTTGATGTACAATAATTGACCAATCAGGCCAGTTAACAATCAATTGTTATAGCATTCCTGAGTCACCGGGTTTTGGCTGCACTAGAGAACAACTTTACTATAAGCAGTTTCCCAGGCCCTCTCTTCTCATGTGATGGGACTGGCAACATTAACAAACATAGTACCAATTCCTCAAATCTGTACCTTTAGTTAACAAAACATATCAAAATCTTGCTCATATGTTGGCTTGTTCTCACTATCCCAACAACTGCATCATAGATAGACAAAGTACACAAGAACAATATAGCTATGTAGCCCCAAAGTGATGTGAACTAGTAATCCAGAATAGACAAACACAATGGCTATAATGAGCTCAATATTAATAAGCATGTTAGGATAGCATTATCTACGTAGAAGCTAAATACCAAATACCTACCGACAGGAAGGAGTTTGTTGTCGCTCAAAAGAGGTTTGTAATTCATCAAGGATACAAAAATGATCTGTTCTACCTGCGAGGTGCAGGTAGTGGAGT
>JAODVQ020280847.1:0-12665 GCA_025400075.2 Phenganax stokvisi
AAGTAAACAGTCGCCATGATGCAAAATTCTATCAAGGTAACTAAACTACCATGATACTTTGCTTCAGCATATAGGGTCCATTGAAGCCAAAATCAAAATGCGCTGCCACTACTAAGGGACCAACTTCTGCAACTTCTGGACACTCTAGTACATGAAATACAATCATAGTGGAGGTTTCCAAAAGAATCTTTTTTGTTTCATTCTTTAATGAAACAAAAGACAGCATGTATGTAACCAAGGAATGAATCAATAAATAGTATTGTCCAAGATCTGGAAAAAACATGAACATCACGATTTTCATCACTGATCGATGGTGTGCCAATAGCATGCATGCGATAGCCAAAGCAACCTTAATACCTGAAATAGGCTGGAAGTACATCAAGTTTAAGGAATCGTGGTTGAAAAATACTAGCCAGTAAAATAGTATCGTTAAAGATCAGTAAGTTTTATTTGATTTTCCATCAAATAGCTCTTTAGGGCTACTTAGGCTACAGTGGGAAATATAGTAATATGTAGTTTCCATGCAAATTCTCAGAAGAAAGATATCTTAGCTTGTACATTGGGTCGATGTAACTGATACAGTGTCTTTTTTATTCAGATACTTTTGCTTTCTGTGATGTAGGATTGACTTTATAATAACTGTTTGTGTAGTTCTTGTGTGTATAATGCGGTTTTAGACAGTGATAAACGAGGATAAGAATTTTTTAAAGACACAAGTACGTGTGTCTCTCATTTAATGCAATATGTTTGGATTACTAGCAATGTGTTATGTTTCGACAATTTGTTTCCTTCTTTAAAATGTGTGGTCAAAAAGAACCGTGATAAATATCTTTGGCTTGAAATTTGGTGTAGAAAGGTTGTGAGTTCGATTCTTGGCGCGGACTTAACTTTCTCATGTGAAAAGAATCTGTCAACTACTCTGCCAAAAGTCATAGGTTTTCCCCGGGTACTCCGGTTTCCTCCTACAGGGAATGTTGACAGGGTGGGCTAGGATAAACAGATAAGGAACCTAATATCACAATTCCTGTAAATATAAATAGCTTAAGTTAAATATGCACGTAAGACGTAGGAAACTTCACATAATTGCACAGAATTGTAAATTAGTTATGAAAAGCCCGAGCAGGGATAACTAATGAAGTATCATATCATATCAAAGGCACAGAAGAGGTTTGCCATAACTGTTAATTGTTTTACAAAAAACATGCTCAGGGCAAGTAAAACCTTTATCATAAATTCCTTAGTTTTCTAGTTTTATAAAACCTTCTTCAGATGACTTGCAATTTCTTAAATCTGGTTGGGATTGCATTCTCTCTAAGTTGCACTCTTTGATATGTCCTATTTTTACCAGATTCTTTAAAATGATCTGAACATTTCTTGGAGTGCTTGCTATGCTGCTAATCCATTGTCTAAATGCTTTTTAACCATTGCTCCTTTCTTTCAGGATCAGATGGAAATCTACTCAAAACAACATTCATCTCTTAGAACCAGAACAAAAAATTGAATTTGCAAAGCCATACACATTAAATTAAAGTTTATTTTTATTATACACATAACTGCAAAATACTGTGATTGATAAATTTATTTACTCAAGCTATAAAGTTTGAAAAAATACTTAATGTAACCTCAAATGTAGATTAAGCAAGACTAGAGTTATAAATGCAAATATGTAGTGAATTACTGCTCGTACAAAAAGCCCAGAATTTAATTCGGAAAAAAATTGTTAAAAGATTAATATTTGTTCTTTTCTGATTTTTGGGAGACAGATTTATGACTTGTGGCTTATGGCTTATGGCTTGGGCGTTTTGGTTAAAAATTGATGATATGTGATGGAACAAGCCCGACATACTTTTGTTTTACCTCTTTGTTGTCTATGGCGTTCTATTGTGGAGAAAATATCATAACAAAAAATTTATTCCAAATTAGCATATTCGGTTCCAAATATTAGCAAAATTTAGTCAACTTTTGTCAAAATGATGCCAACTTTTTTTTTAAACCATTCACTGGAAATAAAAACAACTTCATTCAAAATAAAAAGTTTGTCAAATGGAAGCGGAAGTGGGAACTGCAAAGAAAATGTTCCGGAAATTGCTTTATAAAAAAAATTCTTGTCAAATGGAAACGGAAGTGCAAGTGAAGTGCACCAAAAAAAACTTCTGATGAAAACAGAAACTGAAAATCAGAAAAGGACGGACGCGCTACTTCAAGTTGGAACCTAGTGCAACCATGAGTGCAACCAAATCGGGAGGTTAAAATGGCACTTTGGTTGCCTAATATAAACGAGTTTTTTTTCTCTTTGAGAAAACTGATTGACACGTGTGATGGTCAGTTGCATTCTGCATCTTGCGATCAGTCCGAATTTTTAACAAGAAGACTTGACGAATATACTAGAACGCTTTCAGTTGTAGTATCCAGGTTCACCGAGTCCTATGACCACCTTGAGTCACAGAGAAACTGCTTGCTCAATATCTCTTACATTTTGGATTGAACTCTTTCTCTTCGATCTCACTTTGAAAGAGAATGTTTTTTGCAAAATGATGTGGATGAAAACGGAATGTTAAACATTAATATTTCTGTTGAAAATCGTGGCTTGTGTGGGTGACCAAGGTTTCGCTTAAGCCAAGGGCAATTGCAGGCATTACACAGCGGTTGTGGCATGCGATGGAGTGATATAGCTCAAACTCTTGGTGTATCAGAAAGGACAATTCGCTGACGACGACACCAGTTGGGTATGCCAGTAAAGGGAAGAGAGTTCTCTAATATATCTGATCAACAGTTAGATGACTTCGTCTCCGGAATTCTTCAAGCAACCCCGGCTGTTGGTGTGAGAATGATTATGGGGTCACTCATGCATCATGGTCACACAGTACAAAGGCATCGTGTATTACATGCTATACGATGGGTCGATCCTGTTACGTCCAACTTGAGAAATTCTAGAAGGATAATCCGAAGAGCATACAATGTTGCCTGCCCAAATGCATTGTGGTATGTTGATTTATATTTACTAAATCTTGACTCAATTTGAGCATTACGAAGGGTACTTAGGTGGTGGGTCAACCCTTCAGATCCTTAATATTTTGGATTAGTGCCTTGTTACATTTTGTGTAAAGGTGGTTTGTAAATCCATTAGGCGCATTGATGGAAACCACAAGTTGATTCAACCTTATTGACTGGTCATTCATGGAGCAATAGATGGATTTTCATGGCTAATTGTTCATCTAAAATTTTCAACCAAAAACAATGCAGCAACTGTGCTTACCAATTTTCAAGAGGCAGTTGCCAAGTATAATTTACCATTAAGGGTTAGGTCTGATCTTGGGTTGGAGAACTTTGAGATCGGTAGGTTCATGCTTTCTATGTGGGGCTTAAATCGTGGCAGCATAATAACAGGAACATCTGTTCACAATCAGAAGATAGAAAGGGTATGGCGAGATGTAAACAGAGTTGTTGTCTCAAGGTTTCTAAATATATTCCTGTATCTTGAAAGCCAAAATGAACTAGATTGTAACAATGAATTGCATTTGCACTGTTTGCATCTTGTATTTGTTGACTTAATCAATAAGTCACTTGAAACTTTTACTGAACAATGGAACAACCACCCGGTAACTACAGAACAAAACTTTCCACCCAACCAGTTATGGGTTCAAGGCATGATTAGAATGCAGAATACAGGCTATAATCCGGTGCAATCAGTTTTGCATGGTCCAACTGACATTGCTTATTATGGTGTGGATGAAGATGGACCAGTTCCCTTTCCTGATGCAGAAGAGTACATGATATCACTGCCTGAATCTCCTGTACAACTAAATGCTGACCAATTGCACATTGTGTCAAATATTGTTGATACTCTGAGGAATTTAGATGACAATGGAATTGAAGCATTTGTAGCTGCCAAAGGCATTGTTTCAGGCTTCTGGCAACCTATAACACAATGAGTAAGGTTACATGTCTGTTGTTAACCAGACAAGAAACAAGTTTTTGTGAACCGACTTTTTTTTTTTTGCCTTATTGTTTTCTGTTGGAATGATTATTATACAATCACCTAAGTCATTTTTTTTCAAAAGTAACATAATTTTGGCACATACAAATTTAGAACAATGAGCTGGACTTTCAAGTGAGAATGAATGCTCACAGTATACCAAATATTTTCAACTGTTTCAGCTACTAATTAATAAGGGAGTCAGAATAAGGTTTCTACTACAATTAGCTTTCCATAGTTGTGTGGTATACTGTAAAAATGATGACATTTTCCAACAAGATAGATATATCTATTCTTGAGGCATGTAGCTATATAATCCCTAATAAGGGCACGAGAGCTGATGTTGATCAAGTAATGTGACAATTATCTTAGATATACATGGTAGCATTATTGCCATAAATATTCATTACCCAACTTATAGTTGCAACAACCCAACATTCTTTTATTCCAACATATAATGTGACATGTACAGTATGTGAATTATGCTGGTTTTGATACAACAAAACGTCATCAAATGGTCATTAACCCCCAAAAGTGTATGTCTTGAAAGACAGTAATATTTATACAGTGAAACCCAATGTGCAA
This sequence comes from Phenganax stokvisi, assembly GCA_025400075.2. Taxonomy (NCBI): domain Eukaryota; kingdom Metazoa; phylum Cnidaria; class Anthozoa; order Malacalcyonacea; family Clavulariidae; genus Phenganax; species Phenganax stokvisi. The sequence continues at coordinate 4,562 of JAODVQ020280847.1, forward strand.
ACAGTGTAAAGTCTGATCACTTATCCTCGCCCAAATCCTCTGTGCTGGTAGTTGATAGCAATGTTCATATTTTTTGTGAATTCATGTAACATCAGGTGATTTAGTGGAAGTTTCAGTGCTCCAAAGCATGCATCTGGATCAGGCAAATCACCCATTGTAAACTGGACATTAATTTTTTTCCCATTTGTTGGCATCAAAGGACTACCACAAGTAAACTGCAATAGATGTTCGAGTTTGGGGAAACTGTTTAAACCACCATCCATTTCATCATTATCACCTACATTGAAACATGCCAAGTAAACATTAAAATTTATCCAGTCTCATTACCTGGACTGCTCGCATGGGTTGCAAAATTTTTCGATTACTTTTCAACTTATCAGTTTATTATTAAAAACTTTAAACAAAATTTTAAAGTTTTTCCGGTTCTCTTTCCTGTGCATATGAATCGCACACACAATGACCCATTTTTATTAAGTCACTACATGTGCTAATGACTGCTGCTAAGTCTTTAACAGGTTGGATTGGTTGAGAGCATCAGTAGCAACAATCAGTGAGCAATTGTACTCAACCCCCACCCTTTGTGGAAAATGTGAAAGGACTACTTTCAACCCTAAAAACTGTTTTTAGTAACGGGCAGGAAGTGGCAAACCTCCTTTGCCCAATCCCTTCAGTATACATGATTATACGTAAGTAATCCCACAAAGTTATGATGGATATTTTACAACATATTAGTACTTTTACATACCCTCTTCTATTTTCTAAATATACTCTTTAATCCAACCCAGGACTGGTGCTTGCTTTTCTGTCAAGTCGACATCGGACCGAATCAACCGCCTAATGTCAGTTGCTGTCACTGCTTCATTCGTAAAACCTGCATGGTACAGCAGCATGGAAACGTCATCATGTGTACTAAAGAGTGTTAAACTTGTTGGGTCATCCAATCCATGTAACTATGTATAAAGGTGATACAATGAATGAAGAAAAAACGTGTTATGCTATAGAAGTCGCCTCATTTATAACTCTAACCTCATGGAGAATCTCTTGGATCCCATAGTCTGGAACATCACTAATTGACAGGTGGCACATTGCTTTATAGACATCATCAGTTCCAAGAAAAATAGACAATGCTCTAGACATGCCGGTGATTCCAAATCCAGCATGTAACACAGACATACCAATGAGCTGCCCAACGTATTTAAAATATCCATTCTGGTGATATTCTTCATTAATGATGGGCAGTAGATGATCGTCAGAGCCTTTAAATAGGATGTAACCTACTGTTCCACATTTCAACAAATTCATTATAATGGAAAATAACTCTTTCGGTAGCCCTTCAGCATCTATTCCATCTTCACCAATGAACGTTACCTCAGGAATTCTTTTCGCATCTATCTCTTTTCTCTTTGACTTCTTAAAACGATCTCTAACAATTGTTTCAGAATGTCTGTTAACATGTAACTCCTGGGTACTGGCATAATTTAAAATGCTATTCTTATGCGTCATTAATGCAGCATTAGGATCTATGGATGAGATGTTCAATGGGTAGCTCTCCAACACCATAACATCATCATCAACATCATCATCATCAACACAACTTAAATGCTCTGCAATGCAATTGACGAACATCAGAGTATAGTGACTGGTAAAATATTGATTTTTCATAGTAAATATCCATGAAACATACAATAAAACAGTTACAAACGTGATTCACTGGGATCTGTTCTTGTAACACAAGTGGTCGATTACTGCGTAATTGTAAACTCTGGCAAAGATTCATTAGCACCAAGAGTTTAAAAAAAAAATTAGTTACTGTATATTGGATATATCCATTTTGATCTCTTGCACAGAATAAAAATCAATGTTAATTGTTATTGTATTCGGTGTTGTTGACTTGCGTTCATGAAACAAACTCGACAAACAAATTTCTACTAGTTAAGAAGTTCTGTAATTAATTCATACCTGTTCTTCCAATTGTATGCAAAGTAGGACATCAACTGCTTCACATATATTCATTGACTTTTCAATAGCATTCGTTATAGCTTCAGGTATAGACATTGGGAACATTTTCTCCAACTGCTGTCTCATTTCACTATGGGAATGTGTATTGGTTTTTGTTGTTGCTGATATTTAATAAATATGGCACTTCAATTAGCTTTGGAATGCCGGAAAACGTGTGAAAATGATAGCTCGGTTTGTACCCTTATTGTGCTTACTTGATGTACTTTCTGAATTGAATATTGGTGTCACAAAACTCCTTATGTTTGTAACTGGAAGAGGTCTATCATAATTTTCTTTGACATTTTCACACTAAAATGACAAAGTCATGGAGTAATTTAATTGCAACTGGTGTACAGGTGCAGCATAGACTAACAGACATGTGGAGGAGCTGTGAAAATGCAGTGTTTTCAAGAAGGTGAAGACTGCTTAGTATTCTGCTTTGTCAAAGACTACAGGTATAGCGAACTGGTTAATGAGTTCACTTTTAAAAGTTTCATTTGCAATTATAAAACTGATCCACTCTCTGGCAGCATTCCTGTATGGAATTTTTTTGTGATTGACCTATTATGCCACTATCGGAAACGACAAATAACCGATTGGTTATGCGTCAATATCACTGATACATATATTGATATGGATACAGATACCGATTGTTTCACTATTGTCGTTATATGCTCAGATTATTGAAAGATGCTTTATTCAATTACCAGTCACTGGTTTCAGCAGTCACACTCGTAGGCATACAGGCATGGGGAGCTGGAGCCCTGGCACCCCCCCAAAATGGGGAAAAAGTCAATTTTTTGGGCAGCCACCAAGAATGGTCTACCCCCCTTCCCAGAGTACAGTGGCCCATTTGCCTATGATATCACTGATATAGATGATTCACACACACAGCAAATATCAATCTGATACCAATACCCCGATACCAATAATAGATAAATCACTAAATTTTTTAGTATTTTATGTTCTTCAGTCACACAAAATTTCCACTTTGCCTATAACTTTCATGATGATTTCACTCATTAGTGGATGGGAACATTCATTTCCAGTCAATTGTTAGTCAACTTAAGATATACTTCTTCATCTTGATCCAAATCTTGGAGTGCCCTCAAATAAATAGGACCAGATCCCGAGATATGTCTTAAAACCGTGCTATCCAGAGTCTGTCCTTGGCACAATGTAATCGGAACAACGGATGTCCCTACACTCCTAACAAACTCAAACCTGCAACATCAACATAGAAAACAAGCAGCTCAATCAGCACTAACCATTATTCTACTGAAGTGACACATTGGCTTTAAATGCAAATTTGATACCACAGTAAAAACAATACATTGCGGAAGACAGCAACCATCACACACAAATAGGAAGACAAGCAGCTTGGGACTATTTTCAGTCCAAGTTCAGTAAAATATGAAAGAAATATTAAGTGGGTATTTGATGCAACAATTCTAGCAACAATATATATACATGTTTACTTTAATGTTGTCACAACATACAGTAGTAGCTTATGTGAGTGGATGACAGTAGTCAGGAAAAGGAGGTTTTTTCCCCACCCCAGATTATGCAATACCCACCTCAGATTGTGCAATACTCACCTCAGATTCCACGCCACGTGCCCCCCATCTTCCAGACCATTTTTTAGACATTTTCCAGAATATCTCCCAGACATGTTTTTTTCTTTTCCCAGACCATTTTCTAGACCATTTTCCAGACATGTTTTTCTTTTTCCCAAATATCTCCCAGACATGTTTTTCTGTTTCCAGAATATCTCCCAGACGTTTTTTTTTCTTTCGTCTTTAATTTTTTCTTAATTTCTTTTTTGCCCCACATTTTCTAGGCGTGTTTTTTTCTTTGGTCTCTAATTTCTTCTTTACCCCCCATTTTCCAGACCATTTTCCTTAAACTCGAAGTGTCCATAAGGTAATGTGTCTATACCATCTTTTAGAACAATTCTTTTATCATCATCGAAATTTAAGGCAAGCTTGTTAATTGTTTGAGAGTAGAGATTATGATCGTAAGATCTTATAATATTCATTTCTTTGTAAATTCTCTTTCTTTTTTCAAGACAATTTAAGTAATCTTGATGTGTTATTTCATTTCTTATTACAGATTTTTTAATTCCCTTACATTTTTTAACATCCTCACCATTATCTAAGATGTAGCTATATTATTTTGACTTTATTCCTATAAATTGTTTCATAAATTTTCCACAACACTCATCTCTCCAAAGTTCTAACACTTTTGCATTTTTTCCTGTTGGTATTCCGCTAGGATGATTTTCTGGATATTCTGAGGTGTCGAACTATTTTTCCACGTCTGGAGAAATATCCTTATAAAGATCCTCCGTTTGAATTTCATAACATAAGGAGTCTGTGTCTGTGAATAAGATTTTTGCTTTTTCCCCATATTTTTTCTTTATATAATTATAATGAAAATCGAACACGTTTAACTTTGAGATGTCTAAAATACTCATCCCCACGTAAATAGGCTTATTTAAAAATATATTCTTTCTATGCATGTGGATAGACACGAGATTCTCGTTATATATCTTACATCCTTTAAAGAAGGGTTTATTAAACATTTTTCTTGCTTTCTCATAACTTCTTACTAATTGTATATCTATTCTATTTCTTATGTTTTCCATTGTTTTACCGAATACGCTATTATTCATAAGTTTAAAGAAATCTTTTTCGAATTTATTCTTCGCTTCTTTTCTAAGTTCCGTGTTTTGTAAAATATAAGGCACCATCCAGTCGGACTCGTAAAACTTAGCTCCTCTATGAATCTTTTTTAAAACTAAGCCCATTTTTAAATAATATTTTAAGGCGGAATAGTGGAGAACATATTTTTCCTTATGACATAAAGTAGACATTAACTTAGCTTTTTTTCTCTCTGGAGCTAAGGGAAGATCCTTGTGAAGATTATGAAGTTTCTAAGGATATTCTAGTTCTACTTCTAAAATACATTTTTCATCTTCTTTCTCACATATGTTTTCCCAATTTTCTATCTCTTTTTTACTCATCCACTTAAATCCGTGCGTAGGGAGATTTTTACACATTGCCCACCCATATAAGTTATTTGCGTCGAAGTAACCTATGTAAACCGATTTTTTCTTAGGATCATGACGTTTTAAGTACGCATGATTTGCGTCCGACTTTCTTTTAGTAATCATGCTAACTCCTCCTCTTATCCCATTTTCTATCATTAAATGCATGTCAGGATCATGTAATAATTCCAATTGAATTTTTGTTTTCTTCAAAAGTGCGTCCCAAAATAATCCAGGACTCATATAATACCAGGTGGGATCTAATTTAAAATTTTTCATACACATGTTTCTAAATTCTTCCATGACATCTGCTAATAATAATACGTCTGTTTTTTGATAAAGATCTTGATACTCTCCTAGTGTTTTTATATTAAACTTCTTCCAGACGCGTTTTGCATACTCATACTCCTCTTTAGCAATATGTTGCTTATTTGGTTTAGAATAAAATGCCTTATAAGGAGAAGTCTTGTTTCTAAAAGTTTATCCTCGCTATGTACATAATCATAAGGAAACACTCGTTTTCTTTTTAAAAGTTTACTTTGCTCTGGATCCTTAAAATAACTTTCTAGATTTGGAAATCTTTCTAGGTTTTTTGCTAACGTGTTTAAGCTAGTTGGTAGAAATTTAAAACTATCTAAGAATTTTAGTTTCATCTTAACTTGTTTTTCTTCTCCTTTTTCGTTGATAAAAGTTTCGACGATAACTTCTGTCGTGAAACTTATATACTTTTCCTTTGTTTTTGCTATGCACTTGATCTCACCTTCAGAGACTCCTAAGTTTTTTATAAAAAGATGACTATCATACCCTTCCAGATTATGAATAAATATAGGAATAAAATCTGGTTTTCTAAATAATATATTACATTGTTCGTGAGCAGCTCCTTTATATTTTCCCGTAAAATGACAGTGATCTTTTACTTTATTTTCAGTTGTTTTAAGTTCTTTTTCACAAATATGACAATGCGTAGCCTTGGTGAAATTTTTTATGTCTTTTTTTGTGAGGATGATCTTTTTTGGAAACTTAAATTTTTTCCAAACTTCTTTACAAATTTCTTCAAGCTTATCTATTAGTATTTGCTCGATAGGTCTTTTTTCATCCGGATCCATTTTATAATAGCTAGTAAGATTAGAAGGAAGTATTTTTTCATCAAAACTTTTAAAGTATATTCCATATCCTGAGGGAACGTGTTCTTGATACAAGGTGGTGTTTTCTCCATTTTCCTTACTTATTTTTTTAAGGAAGCACTCAAAATCTAAGTAAATTGCGAAAGGTACTTTACTTTGATGGAGATGGTTCTTAAACTCTATCATATCTCCTTCTTTAGGCATGATGGTAGCTACTGGCTCTTCTTTACAACAATATTCCAAATGTTTTTGGAGTAGGTCCTCTCTTCCGAAATAATTAAGACACCAATCGCAAATGTAAATTTTTTTTTTTCTTTGTTACTTGAGATCTTATGAGTCTACTTATGTTTTTAATCGTGGCGTAGTGTTTATCATCTAGTAATAAAAGTCTTATAATTTTTTTATCATTTAATGTTTCTTTAATATTTAATCTAGGTGAAATGCTAAGTGGAAATATAGTTTTTTCTTTATGACCAAAAACATTAACTTTATAACCTTAAACCTTGATTATTTTTCTCAAACTTAGCTATAGTGTTTAAGTCCGTGGGGAACTTGATATTTTTCCAATTTAAAAACTTAGACTTTTCTGTTAAATAATTCATGATTCTACCTGGATTTTTCTTATCTCCATTTCCAAATATAGCTATGGTTATGGCCCATTTGAAACATTCTTCATCATTATTTTGAGGATTTATGATGGCACGTTTAGCATGGATCCATTGTTCCGTCTCAACGTGAATGCTTCCTCCTTTAATAGGATCAAATTTAACAGGTTTTATATTGAGTTCTAGAATTTTTTTCCAGTTGCCATCCAGAGCCCCTTTTTTGATATTCTGATAAAGACGATAATATTTTTCTATCATCTTCTCCACCTCATCCTCGACGTTCGTTCCTTCGAGGATAATAACTTGTTTACTTTTTAAGTGAGTAAGATCTTCGCTTATAGTTTTTCCTGTAGCAGGATCTATTTTTTTCATTTTACATGTAAGCGTGAGCTGAACCTTAGTGTTTCTTAGATTATTCTTAATAAAATCTGCAACTTCAGAAGAAACATTTGATAAGAAATTAAAAACATGAACACCTTCTTTCACATTATTTATAACATAATTATTCACTTTTCCTCCTAGAGCACTTTTTTCTTTTTTAATCTCATAAGTGCTCTTTCCCTTTTTAGAGTTGTTTTTTTCGGGAAATAGATATTCTTTGAGGTCGCCATTTTTAATAAATTTTTTTAAGGTGAAGACATCTTTCTTTCTTTCTTGTTTTAGTTCTTTAATAAACTTAAGTTCCTCTCTTTTTCTTGCGTAGAGTTCTTTATTTCTTATGATGAATCTTTTAGTTTTTAAGAAACGAGTTTTTTAAAAATTCTTGACTTCTTCTAAGTCTTTCTAGATTCTTGTTATGAATTTTAATTTTATGATTCATATTTCTCTTAACCTCATCTAAGTGGGAATAAACTTGTTTTTTCGTTTTATAATTCGTGTTCAAAATCTCGTTTGTAATCATGATGGACATATTCTTCTTCGATTTCATAGAAATATTCGACATCCTTTTATTTGTAAAGAAAAAAAAATTGATTTCTTAAAAACTTAAAAGGTTTCTACCACAACACTTAAAAAAAAATCCAGAAATAAAACTAAAAAAAAAATTTAAAAATTAAAAAAAAAAATATCCAGAAATAAAACTAAAAAAATTTTTTTAAAAATTCCAGAAATAAAACTAAAAAAATTTTTTAAAAAATCCAGAAATAAAAAAAAATAAAATAAAAATATAAAAAATAAAAAAATTCCAAAAAGAAAAAAAAATTCCAGAAATAAACTTTTTAAAAAATGTATAAATTCAATGTTTATACATTTTTAAGAAATTAAATAATTTTTCCTATTAACCATCCTCCTAACATTCCAGAAATTCCCATCACGATATGTTGATATTC
>JAODVQ020281062.1:0-12662 GCA_025400075.2 Phenganax stokvisi
GCATCACCACCCCTCAAAAATCACCTCCAACACAACCTCAAAAAACCTTCCCTCGGAGCACCCTCCTCCCCCAGCATGTGCCGAGTTGACGTATACCTTTCTCGGGCCACCCCCCCAGACCCCCTAACTACTCACTTCGTTCGCCAGACACAACTCCGCTAGCGCCTTCTACGAAGGCTGGCTTTCGTAACCTTACGATCATACTTGGAAACTGTCAGCGCCACGCCCAAGAAATGTAACCCAAATGAATCTGACTCGTGGCTGTTTTGGCACTGGCAACTCATGCAACCCTTGACCGGTAGGGTTGGGTGGGAAAACTTTGGGCCTGTATTTAGCTTTACCCTTGATTCTGGGGAAAAGAGCTGAACGTGAAAGGACAGAAAACCAGTGGGTGGCTTGAAATAGTCCTGTGGCACTTCACAAACCAAACTGGAAACACATGCCTCTACATGGAAAGCCCTTCATGGAATAGGGTTGGAAGTTCGATCATCCCACATACCCGCTTGATTGTTCTGGAACTGAGAGTCAAGGCACTAATCCCCTTTTGCTGCAGCAAGCGAACAATTTCTTGGAAACGAGGATGAACGTTTATCAGGGTTGAGTTGGGATTCTCCAGAATCGGAACTCCTCCCGCCGCAATCGTGAGGAGCACGAGAAGCATGGACCTGCAAGGCTGTACTTATTCAATGGTCGGCTTTCTAGGCAAACCACTCTCGATTGACAACCCCTCACCTCGCGGTTCCTTTGTTCGATCTGTAGACAGCCAGGGAAATAGGGCATCCTGTTGGTAAGAATTTGCTGCGCTTTGTGGACCCCCTGGAGATTGAAACATAGGTAGAGCACGTGATTCCATAGAGTGCCAAAAACTCTTCCCATCGAGCTTGAAGAATCATTACAATGGATAACCTGAATGTCCGAGGTCTTGCCAAACAGTGGGCCACCACGGACAGCAGGCAGGGAAAAAACACAGGTCAAAGGCAAGAGACACGAACCCTGCATTTGTGTTCATGTCCATCGCATTGTGTTTTCTTTTGTTGAGACCCTCAAGGTCATAGAGGATATCCATTGCCGCACAAGACTCCCCTAGGGCAGTGGCAAGCTTTGCCAAACGAGCTGCCCCTGCATAGAATTCTACCACTGTGTAGTCGTTCTTGGTCATATCCACCGAAGTCAATGATCCAATGAGCAACACAGTAAGGATGAACACCTTGGTGGTTTGGCCCTGGTTTGGAGAGAAGAAAGTGGAATCCCTCGGGTCCAAGTTATTTTTTCACCCAGGGCACCTTTGGGGCATTTAGCCAAGCCAGCCGACGGAGAATGCAGTCCAGCTTTGGTGGCAAAGGGGACTGAGGAAGGGCATCTCTCATCATGGTCCTAACTAACTAGTTCCAATCACCTTTCAAGCCCAAACTCTGGAAAGTGAGAGCCTGGACAGCATGCACTGCAAGTTAAGTTGACCTTGTTTGAAGACAACGCAGTGCCGGTCGACAAAACATGGCAGGCTGTCTGCTCTGATCTTCGCGGATGACGCCATGCTTGACGTAGGGGCCCAAGTTGGCCCGCAATCTCCTTCTTGTCATGGCCGTACCTGGTGGAAAGAGGAAGTGGCATATAGCTGAAACCGGTCTTGAAAGGCACGAAAGCGCGTGAGCACATAGAGGGCTCAATTGTTTTTCATGTCCCGGCAGCTCCCCTTCAGATGGCCAGGTTCGCAACATGATTGGTTGCACGAGCGCATAGGCATGTCAGTACTGAGGTAGAGTCCACTACATACGGGTTTCCAACATGTTGCACCAACAATACTGAATAGGCTGAATAGGTCTGGTAACGACTGCTTTTGACAACAGAAGGAAACCTACCTCATTCATCGTTTCTATCCAATGCGCCTAGGCAACTTCAGCCCACTTCAATCCCTACCGTGTATATCTCAAGCTGCGCTTGCAGCCCCATGGCTCACCAAATTGCCTCAGATTGGAGTTGTCAAGAGCTACTTCACTCAAAGAATTCTTGCACACCAAATCGACCTTCAACACAAAAAATTGAATTTGATTTACACATTCGTGTTGCCGGCGACCGCATCTTGGTCAAGGAAAGATTGCACAAGACCCTCGACGAAGAAACCATAATTGCTGACGGTGCCGTTGTCCTTGATCTTTTCCATGCAGTAGTTCCAGAAAAGGACCTTCAGGAAGCCAAACCAAAGTACAACCAATTCAAACAACTGTTATCAATATATGTTTGGGAAATTGTTTTTGTCAGGCCATCCTGCCTCCATCTGCGAAGTTTTTTTGAGCTGGCAACGCAGACGGGCAATGAAGACACTCCTGATAGCATCCCATCGCCGGCCTGCCTCCACATCCTTGGCTGGGCGGTTCCGCCTCGCAAAGGATCGCTTGCCATCGCAGGGCTCATCACCATTCTCAGCCTGGTCACTAGCAGCCACTGACTTGCCATCCTCAGTGCGTGCCTTCTTGGAACTGCTCTTGGCCTTAGCTTTGGCTTTGGCCTTGGGTGGCTTCAGGCCCTTCGCCGTCTCCTTGTCATCCGTCTTCTTGGCCTTCTCAGAGGCCTTGACCGCCTTCAGGCCCTGTGCCTTGACTTTCCCTTTGGCTTTTCTCTTTGCAGCCTTTGCTGCTTCATTTGATGGCTCGGTAGCTGGTGCCACTGGTGTCTCCTCACCCTCTTCCTGCTTCTCTTCCTCGCAGGTCTTCTTTGCCTTTGGCTGTTTCTTTTGATTCTTCTTTTTCGGCTGGGGCTTCTTACCCTTCACCTTCTTCTCCTTGCATTGTGTCTTGCCCTTCTTCTTCTGGCTTGTCGGCTTCCTTGCCTTCCGTTGCCTCTTTTTGGGCTCCTGGTCAGGCCACTGACCTTCTTCATCATGCGCTTCAATGTCTTTTCTTTTCTTTGCAATGACTTGTTCTGACCGCCTCAATGGTGGTGCCTCGTTGTGAAACATACCCTCCGTCTCAGAAGGGGCACCTGGACCCTCTCCCTCAACGCCCTTCTTGTCCACCTCCTTGGGGCTTGTGGGCTTTGTCCATGCCTTGGCAACCGGCGACAGATCATAAGGCACGGTGTCAGCCCCACTGAAATCAACTGGAGGAGGAGCTTTCGGCAAAGCTTCCCTGGTTTGCAAAGGCCTTGCACTCTTTTCCAACCGCAGCCTTAGGGATTTGTCTCACACAAAGGCCCAACACTGTGGTTCCTATTTCTATCGAAAAGTATTTAAAAGTCAGAAAAGAATATGCATCTGAATCAGCAAGATAAGGAGCTTAATTGCACGGATCTTCTCCTGCACGTCTGCCAGCTCAGTTGGTGTGACCTTGTACTTCTCATCTTCAGGCAAGGGCTTCACACGCATAGGCAAAGGAGGCTCCATAGTTTCTTCAGCTGATGATGCCGGCGGAGGAGGAGTTTGCTCGACTTCCGTAGAGGAAATGGACTCAGAGCTGCAACCTCCTTTCATTCCCACAGCAGAATCGTTATGATCCTTTGTGCTTGGCAGACTCTCTTCAGGGATCGCCAAAGTGCCCTTATCTTGAACCACTGCCGAAGTCTCCTCAGGCATTGCCAAAGGTGGCTCAGGCAAAGGCTCCACTGCTTCACTTGCCAGACGGAGGTTGGAGAAGTGTTGGCGAGTTTCCTCTACACCCACATCCAAGGCACTGAGGTCAAGCGAATCCTGGTAAGTGTCTGGTATTTCGATGGTCTCGTACACATCTTGAGCAAGAAGGCCCTGCGAGCTGGAGCCAGCAGGTTCAACAGGCACCTCTCCTTCGCGATCTTCCTGGAAGAGCGCTTTTGGAACAGGGTCCTCTGAAGCATCCTGTTGAGACTCTGAAGGCACAGGATCGTAGACTTGACCATCGGGTGGCAGCTGGGAATCATGGAGAGGCTCCACAGGCATGGCCATCAGAGGAACCCCCAACGCAGCAGCCAAATCATCAGAAGGATGAAAATGTTGATACACATCTGATGCAGCCGGATGTGGAGGAGACTCTTGGATTGCCTCAAGCGAAGGCCTCCTCACTACAGGCCAGTGCTCTTTGATGATGTCATAGAGGCACTTAACCATCACATCCTGAGGAGAAAAGTTTCACAAGGCTTGGCATCATGACAGGCAAAGTGAATGCTCTTTGCAAACAAGGTTCCCTCCGAGCAGATCCATTGTGGCGACGGACCAAATAAGTCACAAAGCCCCTGATAGAGATTGCATCGCAATTTATCTTGACTGCGTCATCTGGCATAGACAACATTGCGCGCATCTTCTCTACCTGCGCTGAAGATCTTTGGTTTTGGTCCCTTTAAACCGAGATCAGAAAGGAAAAATATGCAACAAATACAGCCGTATTTTTTTTAAACTCCTGATTTTGATTCACTACATGTTTTAACAGTTCCGCCTGCTCCCGAACATGATCGATCACCACTGTCTTTCCAGTTGGCAGCTGGGGGCACCACAGCCGCAACAAGTGTTCCAGCAGTGGCGCATTGAGTGACATGGTCTTGAAACTAATCACGCCAACTTGGGAGTCTGAGGGCCATGCTAGCAGTGTCCCCTTTGCCAGCAAGTGACCTCTTAGGGAAGAATCTTTCTCCCACACCTCAGCAAGGCCTGCCAACGATGTGTTTTCACAATCGGCTTCCTCAACTGCATTTGGCTCCTGCCCAGCCATAACAACCAAAGCTCAGTAGCAGCTACCCAGTCGCAGAAAGTGTGGTAAAGCCAAACTTTGCTCCGGCAAAAATGTTAATTAAGAGCGTGAACCCCGTACCAACTCCAAGTATTCAAAACACTTTTTGACTACCTCCATGTGCACGGACTTACAAAGTGGAAAAACAAGGCAGCTGGAAGTAGCCAAAAACTCTCTCAGGGGCACATTGTAGGCGGATCAGGAATCACCTGCGGTGGGCAAAACCATGACCATGGTTGAACAAAAAACCTGTAAGCTCGGATTTGCAGTTGTTTCTTTGGATCACCGGTGCGTTCTTTTCCCCATGACTCTTGGCGAGCTAATCCAAGAAGATCTAAGAGAGCAGTGTTGCCCTCTCCCCTAGTCCCTGATGTCAGCATGGCCCGCTTCCAAGGCTGAAGCTCAAGAAGAAGTCGCGCGCCTGAGCAATCGGAGCCGGATCCTTCAGGCTTCTTGCATAGGCATGCATAGGTTCTGAAATACATCAAGTTTAAAACTCTTGCAGTCAGACAGTGCGAGAATGAAGCAAATTACACCAAGAAGCTTCATAGGGCCGCTAGAGAGATGATATACGACAACGTTCACCAAGAACGTGGCAATTCCACCCAAGGAGTAGTTTTCAAGAATCGTTTGGGCCCTGTTCTCAGACAGGATGACCTTGGTGTGTTTTGATGTAGAGATCAAAACACTACATACAAATAACAGGCTCATGCAATAGTCACATAGTGGCATAGTGGTTTCACTTCAACTTGGCAAGTGACTTCGGGTGGGCCGATGAAAATGACGCGCTGTGCCTCCAGCCACCACTGGGAGGGCATCTCAAGTAGGCCTCCCAGAAACACCCCCAAAAAACTAGAAGATCCTACAGGCAGTAGAACATCCTATAGAAAAGCAGCGAGGTATCACGCTAAGTACATTGCAGGTGGAATGGCCTTCACGCTTCAACGACATAAGCGTGTCCTCTTTCACATTGGTAAAGGACACCATGATTCAACAAGTTGTATTTTGAGCCACTTGCTTTGAACCAAAATAGCTTCCAAATTATCCACATAATCTGCTGTGATATGCTGCGTGCCCACTGCATTCAATTGCAAAGCACGGGGGGATAGCACCTGCAGAAGCCCATGCTGTCATCAACGCGTGGCAGCTGAGAACATCTTGGAAACATACTTACATTGAGCAAAAAAAACCTGCAAGAATCATTGATTTCAGCCCGTGTTGAGTTTTCCGCCTGAATTCCTCCTCAGGCCGTTTTCCTGCCCGATCCCTGTTCAGGCTGATTTATGTGAAAAGGCAGGAATTGCTGCCCGTAAGATCTCCTAGGTATATATATGTGTATTTGAATGGGGAGGGGGAGATACCCGACCATTGGGTGTTGATCTATTTATCCTTCTTCCACACCAATCGAAATGGAAGGTCTCCGGTCTCCCTAGTTGCAAGGCCTATAGGAGAACCTCCGCAACCCTTCGTGCTGAACTGGAGGGGGGGGCACCGGCACGAAGAATATATTGGTCCGGCCAATTCATGGTGCTTCCATGTGCTTTCCGTGTGTCTGGTGTGGGTGTCTCGTCTCCTTTACCCAGGATGGAGCATGTGGAAATCCTGACGAAACGGCAGGTCCAAAGTCCCAGAGATGAGCCGGCTCATCTCTGGGACTTTGGACCTGCCGTTTCGTCAGGATTTCCACATGCTCCATCCTGGGTAAAGGAGACGAGACACCCACACCAGACACACGGAAAGCACATGGAAGCACCATGAATTGGCCGGACCAATATATTCTTCGTGCCGGTGCCCCCCCCTCCAGTTCAGCACGAAGGGTTGCGGAGGTTCTCCTATAGGCCTTGCAACTAGGGAGACCGGAGACCTTCCATTTCGATTGGTGTGGAAGAAGGATAAATAGATCAACACCCAATGGTCGGGTATCTCCCCCTCCCCATTCAAATACACATATATATACCTAGGAGATCTTACGGGCAGCAATTCCTGCCTTTTCACATAAATCAGCCTGAACAGGGATCGGGCAGGAAAACGGCCTGAGGAGGAATTCAGGCGGAAAACTCAACACGGGCTGAAATCAATGATTCTTGCAGGTTTTTTTTGCTCAATGTAAGTATGTTTCCAAGATGTTCTCAGCTGCCACGCGTTGATGACAGCATGGGCTTCTGCAGGTGCTATCCCCCCGTGCTTTGCAATTGAATGCAGTGGGCACGCAGCATATCACAGCAGATTATGTGGATAATTTGGAAGCTATTTTGGTTCAAAGCAAGTGGCTCAAAATACAACTTGTTGAATCATGGTGTCCTTTACCAATGTGAAAGAGGACACGCTTATGTCGTTGAAGCGTGAAGGCCATTCCACCTGCAATGTACTTAGCGTGATACCTCGCTGCTTTTCTATAGGATGTTCTACTGCCTGTAGGATCTTCTAGTTTTTTGGGGGTGTTTCTGGGAGGCCTACTTGAGATGCCCTCCCAGTGGTGGCTGGAGGCACAGCGCGTCATTTTCATCGGCCCACCCGAAGTCACTTGCCAAGTTGAAGTGAAACCACTATGCCACTATGTGACTATTGCATGAGCCTGTTATTTGTATGTAGTGTTTTGATCTCTACATCAAAACACACCAAGGTCATCCTGTCTGAGAACAGGGCCCAAACGATTCTTGAAAACTACTCCTTGGGTGGAATTGCCACGTTCTTGGTGAACGTTGTCGTATATCATCTCTCTAGCGGCCCTATGAAGCTTCTTGGTGTAATTTGCTTCATTCTCGCACTGTCTGACTGCAAGAGTTTTAAACTTGATGTATTTCAGAACCTATGCATGCCTATGCAAGAAGCCTGAAGGATCCGGCTCCGATTGCTCAGGCGCGCGACTTCTTCTTGAGCTTCAGCCTTGGAAGCGGGCCATGCTGACATCAGGGACTAGGGGAGAGGGCAACACTGCTCTCTTAGATCTTCTTGGATTAGCTCGCCAAGAGTCATGGGGAAAAGAACGCACCGGTGATCCAAAGAAACAACTGCAAATCCGAGCTTACAGGTTTTTTGTTCAACCATGGTCATGGTTTTGCCCACCGCAGGTGATTCCTGATCCGCCTACAATGTGCCCCTGAGAGAGTTTTTGGCTACTTCCAGCTGCCTTGTTTTTCCACTTTGTAAGTCCGTGCACATGGAGGTAGTCAAAAAGTGTTTTGAATACTTGGAGTTGGTACGGGGTTCACGCTCTTAATTAACATTTTTGCCGGAGCAAAGTTTGGCTTTACCACACTTTCTGCGACTGGGTAGCTGCTACTGAGCTTTGGTTGTTATGGCTGGGCAGGAGCCAAATGCAGTTGAGGAAGCCGATTGTGAAAACACATCGTTGGCAGGCCTTGCTGAGGTGTGGGAGAAAGATTCTTCCCTAAGAGGTCACTTGCTGGCAAAGGGGACACTGCTAGCATGGCCCTCAGACTCCCAAGTTGGCGTGATTAGTTTCAAGACCATGTCACTCAATGCGCCACTGCTGGAACACTTGTTGCGGCTGTGGTGCCCCCAGCTGCCAACTGGAAAGACAGTGGTGATCGATCATGTTCGGGAGCAGGCGGAACTGTTAAAACATGTAGTGAATCAAAATCAGGAGTTTAAAAAAAATACGGCTGTATTTGTTGCATATTTTTCCTTTCTGATCTCGGTTTAAAGGGACCAAAACCAAAGATCTTCAGCGCAGGTAGAGAAGATGCGCGCAATGTTGTCTATGCCAGATGACGCAGTCAAGATAAATTGCGATGCAATCTCTATCAGGGGCTTTGTGACTTATTTGGTCCGTCGCCACAATGGATCTGCTCGGAGGGAACCTTGTTTGCAAAGAGCATTCACTTTGCCTGTCATGATGCCAAGCCTTGTGAAACTTTTCTCCTCAGGATGTGATGGTTAAGTGCCTCTATGACATCATCAAAGAGCACTGGCCTGTAGTGAGGAGGCCTTCGCTTGAGGCAATCCAAGAGTCTCCTCCACATCCGGCTGCATCAGATGTGTATCAACATTTTCATCCTTCTGATGATTTGGCTGCTGCGTTGGGGGTTCCTCTGATGGCCATGCCTGTGGAGCCTCTCCATGATTCCCAGCTGCCACCCGATGGTCAAGTCTACGATCCTGTGCCTTCAGAGTCTCAACAGGATGCTTCAGAGGACCCTGTTCCAAAAGCGCTCTTCCAGGAAGATCGCGAAGGAGAGGTGCCTGTTGAACCTGCTGGCTCCAGCTCGCAGGGCCTTCTTGCTCAAGATGTGTACGAGACCATCGAAATACCAGACACTTACCAGGATTCGCTTGACCTCAGTGCCTTGGATGTGGGTGTAGAGGAAACTCGCCAACACTTCTCCAACCTCCGTCTGGCAAGTGAAGCAGTGGAGCCTTTGCCTGAGCCACCTTTGGCAATGCCTGAGGAGACTTCGGCAGTGGTTCAAGATAAGGGCACTTTGGCGATCCCTGAAGAGAGTCTGCCAAGCACAAAGGATCATAACGATTCTGCTGTGGGAATGAAAGGAGGTTGCAGCTCTGAGTCCATTTCCTCTACGGAAGTCGAGCAAACTCCTCCTCCGCCGGCATCATCAGCTGAAGAAACTATGGAGCCTCCTTTGCCTATGCGTGTGAAGCCCTTGCCTGAAGATGAGAAGTACAAGGTCACACCAACTGAGCTGGCAGACGTGCAGGAGAAGATCCGTGCAATTAAGCTCCTTATCTTGCTGATTCAGATGCATATTCTTTTCTGACTTTTAAATACTTTTCGATAGAAATAGGAACCACAGTGTTGGGCCTTTGTGTGAGACAAATCCCTAAGGCTGCGGTTGGAAAAGAGTGCAAGGCCTTTGCAAACCAGGGAAGCTTTGCCGAAAGCTCCTCCTCCAGTTGATTTCAGTGGGGCTGACACCGTGCCTTATGATCTGTCGCCGGTTGCCAAGGCATGGACAAAGCCCACAAGCCCCAAGGAGGTGGACAAGAAGGGCGTTGAGGGAGAGGGTCCAGGTGCCCCTTCTGAGACGGAGGGTATGTTTCACAACGAGGCACCACCATTGAGGCGGTCAGAACAAGTCATTGCAAAGAAAAGAAAAGACATTGAAGCGCATGATGAAGAAGGTCAGTGGCCTGACCAGGAGCCCAAAAAGAGGCAACGGAAGGCAAGGAAGCCGACAAGCCAGAAGAAGAAGGGCAAGACACAATGCAAGGAGAAGAAGGTGAAGGGTAAGAAGCCCCAGCCGAAAAAGAAGAATCAAAAGAAACAGCCAAAGGCAAAGAAGACCTGCGAGGAAGAGAAGCAGGAAGAGGGTGAGGAGACACCAGTGGCACCAGCTACCGAGCCATCAAATGAAGCAGCAAAGGCTGCAAAGAGAAAAGCCAAAGGGAAAGTCAAGGCACAGGGCCTGAAGGCGGTCAAGGCCTCTGAGAAGGCCAAGAAGACGGATGACAAGGAGACGGCGAAGGGCCTGAAGCCACCCAAGGCCAAAGCCAAAGCTAAGGCCAAGAGCAGTTCCAAGAAGGCACGCACTGAGGATGGCAAGTCAGTGGCTGCTAGTGACCAGGCTGAGAATGGTGATGAGCCCTGCGATGGCAAGCGATCCTTTGCGAGGCGGAACCGCCCAGCCAAGGATGTGGAGGCAGGCCGGCGATGGGATGCTATCAGGAGTGTCTTCATTGCCCGTCTGCGTTGCCAGCTCAAAAAAACTTCGCAGATGGAGGCAGGATGGCCTGACAAAAACAATTTCCCAAACATATATTGATAACAGTTGTTTGAATTGGTTGTACTTTGGTTTGGCTTCCTGAAGGTCCTTTTCTGGAACTACTGCATGGAAAAGATCAAGGACAACGGCACCGTCAGCAATTATGGTTTCTTCGTCGAGGGTCTTGTGCAATCTTTCCTTGACCAAGATGCGGTCGCCGGCAACACGAATGTGTAAATCAAATTCAATTTTTTGTGTTGAAGGTCGATTTGGTGTGCAAGAATTCTTTGAGTGAAGTAGCTCTTGACAACTCCAATCTGAGGCAATTTGGTGAGCCATGGGGCTGCAAGCGCAGCTTGAGATATACACGGTAGGGATTGAAGTGGGCTGAAGTTGCCTAGGCGCATTGGATAGAAACGATGAATGAGGTAGGTTTCCTTCTGTTGTCAAAAGCAGTCGTTACCAGACCTATTCAGCCTATTCAGTATTGTTGGTGCAACATGTTGGAAACCCGTATGTAGTGGACTCTACCTCAGTACTGACATGCCTATGCGCTCGTGCAACCAATCATGTTGCGAACCTGGCCATCTGAAGGGGAGCTGCCGGGACATGAAAAACAATTGAGCCCTCTATGTGCTCACGCGCTTTCGTGCCTTTCAAGACCGGTTTCAGCTATATGCCACTTCCTCTTTCCACCAGGTACGGCCATGACAAGAAGGAGATTGCGGGCCAACTTGGGCCCCTACGTCAAGCATGGCGTCATCCGCGAAGATCAGAGCAGACAGCCTGCCATGTTTTGTCGACCGGCACTGCGTTGTCTTCAAACAAGGTCAACTTAACTTGCAGTGCATGCTGTCCAGGCTCTCACTTTCCAGAGTTTGGGCTTGAAAGGTGATTGGAACTAGTTAGTTAGGACCATGATGAGAGATGCCCTTCCTCAGTCCCCTTTGCCACCAAAGCTGGACTGCATTCTCCGTCGGCTGGCTTGGCTAAATGCCCCAAAGGTGCCCTGGGTGAAAAAATAACTTGGACCCGAGGGATTCCACTTTCTTCTCTCCAAACCAGGGCCAAACCACCAAGGTGTTCATCCTTACTGTGTTGCTCATTGGATCATTGACTTCGGTGGATATGACCAAGAACGACTACACAGTGGTAGAATTCTATGCAGGGGCAGCTCGTTTGGCAAAGCTTGCCACTGCCCTAGGGGAGTCTTGTGCGGCAATGGATATCCTCTATGACCTTGAGGGTCTCAACAAAAGAAAACACAATGCGATGGACATGAACACAAATGCAGGGTTCGTGTCTCTTGCCTTTGACCTGTGTTTTTTCCCTGCCTGCTGTCCGTGGTGGCCCACTGTTTGGCAAGACCTCGGACATTCAGGTTATCCATTGTAATGATTCTTCAAGCTCGATGGGAAGAGTTTTTGGCACTCTATGGAATCACGTGCTCTACCTATGTTTCAATCTCCAGGGGGTCCACAAAGCGCAGCAAATTCTTACCAACAGGATGCCCTATTTCCCTGGCTGTCTACAGATCGAACAAAGGAACCGCGAGGTGAGGGGTTGTCAATCGAGAGTGGTTTGCCTAGAAAGCCGACCATTGAATAAGTACAGCCTTGCAGGTCCATGCTTCTCGTGCTCCTCACGATTGCGGCGGGAGGAGTTCCGATTCTGGAGAATCCCAACTCAACCCTGATAAACGTTCATCCTCGTTTCCAAGAAATTGTTCGCTTGCTGCAGCAAAAGGGGATTAGTGCCTTGACTCTCAGTTCCAGAACAATCAAGCGGGTATGTGGGATGATCGAACTTCCAACCCTATTCCATGAAGGGCTTTCCATGTAGAGGCATGTGTTTCCAGTTTGGTTTGTGAAGTGCCACAGGACTATTTCAAGCCACCCACTGGTTTTCTGTCCTTTCACGTTCAGCTCTTTTCCCCAGAATCAAGGGTAAAGCTAAATACAGGCCCAAAGTTTTCCCACCCAACCCTACCGGTCAAGGGTTGCATGAGTTGCCAGTGCCAAAACAGCCACGAGTCAGATTCATTTGGGTTACATTTCTTGGGCGTGGCGCTGACAGTTTCCAAGTATGATCGTAAGGTTACGAAAGCCAGCCTTCGTAGAAGGCGCTAGCGGAGTTGTGTCTGGCGAACGAAGTGAGTAGTTAGGGGGTCTGGGGGGGTGGCCCGAGAAAGGTATACGTCAACTCGGCACATGCTGGGGGAGGAGGGTGCTCCGAGGGAAGGTTTTTTGAGGTTGTGTTGGAGGTGATTTTTGAGGGGTGGTGATGC
>JAODVQ020281168.1:0-12660 GCA_025400075.2 Phenganax stokvisi
CGAATGTGAACTTGTCGGATTTGTGAATTGTTGATTAACTGGAGCAGAATTAACACCTGTTATCATTTAATTCGTGAACATACAAAACACAAAAATCCTTTATTTAGTGGCTTAATTTTCTTGTCATAAAGCCTCTACACAGAACTAAACAATGCTGACAATGAGATTTTGAAGTGAAGTGGTTTGAATGTCCAATTTTTTTAGTAAAATGACTAATGCATGTAGGTGCTGTATACATCAAACATAATTTTTGATAACTTCACTGTTAAGGCTGGTTTTCATATGACGCAATTCGTCATATTTTGTCGTAATTCTCGTAATTCGTTGTAATTGGTTGTTATGCACAATCTGACAAACGAAAATCACATTTAACGCATTTAGTTGTAATACTTTAATGTTTTGGCGGGAAAACGAAATACTCTTTAAAATGGTGTCTAGCCGTGAGATGTTAGTTGTACTGCTAGTGCATCTAATTGAAAAGAAAAGGCATTTAACATAGAAAATACAAATAACTAAACTTTTGGGCTAGAAAAATATTTAAAATGAGGCAACAACAAGGCCAATTTCATAGACTAGTCAATGAATTGAGAATTTATGATTGGGAATACTTTTCAGCTGGAAAACTGCTAAAATTACTGCATTTATGTATGTGTAAGATTTGGACGACGGGTTATAAATTGTTGGAAATTCTTATATGATGTCCATAACTGCTTTGTCACTTGTGAAGTCAATGTTTTGAGAGTTAGTAATGGAGGTCTGGAGACTAGAACATTGTTGTCATATTTTGTCGGAATTGTCGCATTCCGTCATATTTCGGTTTTCATAAAAATGCCACTGTCACAAGAAGAACGCAATTGTCATGAAAAACAAAAATATGATAATAATGATTTCAGTTTTCATATGTCAGATTGTGCGTAACAACAGATTACAATGAATTACGACACATAAATTACAACGAAATATGACGAATTATGTCATATGAAAACCAGCCATTAAAAAAAAAGATTATTTTACAGTAAAAGGTACTGGCAGCTTTGATGCCAGAGAAAATTTGTAAAATAACAAAGACCTCTACATATACATGTATTTTAACACTACTAATTTAAACTGAAAGAATACTGTTAAAATACAGCAGAATATATTCCTAATACACAGTACAACTTACTGTTAATGTACAGTGCAATGCACTGTAAATATACAGCATGATGTACTGTAAACGTACGCACAATTTACTGAACATATACAGTACAATGTATGTTTAATGTACAACACTATTTACTGTAAAACTACTGTACGATGAACTGTTAATGTACAATACAATGGACTGTTATTGTACTGTTGAATACACTGTTAATATACAGTTCAACATACTGTCAAATGCAGTACAACAAACTGTTAACAGTCAGCATTTTTCAGTATAAAGTACTGGCATGCCAGAAAAAAAAACTGTGGAATACCATACACTTTTATAACTGGCCACAGTAGTTTGATATGTTAAGTAGAAGAGTAGTAATTGTCAAATAAGTGTCCTGACACTTATTTGATAGTACACAGGTGTATAGATGGACGGAGAGCTAAAGCATCTAGCTCTCAAAAATTGCACCTCGCACTAAGCAGTAAATAGGTTTGCAAATATCACTGAAAGGAGTTTTGTGTCTAGACAACAAAATTTAATGCGATGCATGAAAAACTAATTTGCTGAAAATGACATGGTACTACTTGCACTGATTGCCAACAAACATCGTAATTTTCATATTTGTTTAAAAACTGTTCTTTGTTATTATTTGTAGGCAAATTTGCCATGGATTTTATAGCACAAAATGCTATTAATTACTGGCAAACTCCAGCTGAGTCGCCGGATCTCAATCCTATAGAGAATATGTGGCACGAATTAAAGTCTTTTCTGAGAAGAGAGGTTAAACCTAAAACCAAGGACGAACTTGTTGCTGGTATTCACCAAATGTGGTCACGGGTAACCAAAGAAAAATGTCAGCGCTACATAAATCACTTAAAAAAGTCATTCCTGAAATAATCAAAAAAGAGGGAAGAGCCTCTGGATACTAATAGCATAGATGATGTTGATTTTCCATTTGCCACAAATATATATAATTATGTTTCCGTTGTGATAAAATTTCTATATCCAGACAACCTATTGAGTTGAATTTGGTCAGAATGTAGTCGTTACTTATAATCTATATATCGTTAATGCCTTTTGTCCTATGATACTGTCCCACTGTGGTATACTCTAATATCATCAGCGCTGAGTGACGGTCTCAAACTAGTACAAAGGCAAGCTCCCAAAATGATACACCCTTATCAGAATAAAGACGCGGCCATTTGCGTAGGAAAGCATTTAATAAAATCTGTAATTGCAACTCGCAACTCTACCATCTTATACCAATCACCAGGGCTTTACAAACATAGTTTTTCTGTTGTTTCAAAACTAAACAAGAAAGGGCCTGCAGATAGAAACTTCAGGGTTGAGTATGCTATTTACTATCAGCACTTATTCTACTTTTTTCACCGTTTAAACATACATGAACAGCAAGTTTTTTCGTTCACGCAAGCGACTGCAATAACTTTTATATATATTCCTTTTTTACTAGACTGTTTTCGCATGTACGTACAAATATCAAGGAGTTTCTTTGTGCACTACACGCAAATACCGAAGAGTTTTTTAGTGCACTACACGCAAGTATCAAGGAGTTTTTCCATGCACTACATGCAAATGTTAAGAAGTTTTTTAGCAAGGTACGTGTACCACACACACACTACACGAAAATATCGAGGAGTTTTTTCGTGTAATACACGCACACTACACGTATATATCAAGGATATTTTTCATGTACTGCATGCACACTACACACACACTACACGCGTGGAATTGTTAAAAAACTTTTGGGCTATACTGTACATGTTATTACATATAGCGTGGCAAGGAATTGTATCCTTTGAAACTTTTGAATTACAAGTTTTACAAATGTACTGTTGATTGTCAAATGAAAACAATGTTTTATTACAACAGGGTGTTTGCTTTTTTTTTTTCAACTTTAGAACAGACTTTCTATACAGAAATCGATTACAAACTGAACATAAGTAATAAGGACCTTCTCTTATTTTATTTTTAAATCTTAGTATACATGTGTCCAAATTATGCACTGTACTGTTGGTTTTTCTAGCTCTTTTTGTCTTAGTTTTGTATTTTTTAGCTTTTGCATCAAGGAGAGATTTTTTTTTGTATGCAATCCACATTTTTGTACAGTAGGGAAGCCTTTTCTCTTTCTCTTTCTAACCTTTTTCTTTTCTTAGCTGGCTCAAGGGTTGCATAATGCTGTTTACGATTGTCCGACTGTGTCCTTTTATGAACGGACGACTTATGCTTTCTTACTATTTTTTGCCTTTTTGTATTTGTTATGTCACAAGAACATGACAAGAATTGAAGAGTAAATATAATTTCAGGTCTTTGAAGCTTTTTTGTGGTAATATCCAAAAGATTATCAAGAACTGAATCAGGACTAAAAAACTTTTCATCCAAAAATTTTTTCAGCACATTGTAGCACAACTTATAGTTCTCTTCTGGTTGTTTGACAATGGAAAATGCAGGCAAAGCAAAAATTTGACAGCGATAGCAAGAAGCCAGTGGTTTTTGTAGCGTGTTCTAAAATTAGTGTTTTAAGAGAAACCTCTACTTTAAAGACATTCAACATCAAACTTCCCTTGGTATTTTGATGTCAATTCTAATTTCACATTAGCACCATGTATGTTTATATTTCTTGGTAAATTATCACAACTGAGCACATTTTCATCATCTTGGTACATTGAATTGGCATGCTCGCCTCATTCTAGGAAGTACATGCTGTAATAGTTGAAAAACATATTGCATAGATGCACACTGCATATTGTTCAGGGCAAGTGAAATGTTGAGTTACAGTTAGGTTGGGAGAATCAGTTGATTCAAATGAACTGGTAGACAATTTGGAGATTTCTGCAAAAGGTGGAACAGTGATTTTCACACCTTTCAGTTCAAACAAAGTGCCATGTTTGTATAACATTTTAAAATATTCTACCAAGTTAACAATAGAATGAAAATCTAACAACACATATGTGCCACAAGAGTTGGCCAAACCTGATGAATCTTTTGCATGAGAATCAAATACTTTTACTGAACCATTGGGTGTACAGTGAATACATACAGTAACGCATGAAATTGTCATTAGAAATGTGTTGTAACTTTCTTGTAATAAGCACTGCAAGGCACAATCTAAAGGCATGACATATGGGTGTTTTCATCGAAAGTAAGAGCATGCAGATTACAACTGAAACTTCCACTGAACTCAAGCTGATAATTGGTGTTCAGCACTGTCACCATTGTTGGTAATTCACTTAGCAACGAATAAGTTTGCCCAGTCGATCTTACAGTACATTCTTAAACAACAGAAATAGTGATGTAATTGCAGTTGTAACAATTTTCCAAAAATCTTGCATGTTAATATTTAGTATGCCTTTGTAGCAATTAGTATGCTTTATCAGCTTGATCCATATTTCAAGAAATTTGCTGTTTTGAACCCTGTTGCTTCAAACAACAGTGTGGTATCACTCATACAAGAAGGGATAATGCTTCATCTACCACCAGATTCTGAACCAGATGCACATGCTCCTCCAGTACTCAATAGTACTTCGTCATAACAAGAATTTGATGCAAGAGTTGCAGACAAAGAAAAAACAAGGCAAGGTATAAATGGATATTGGTATGAGTCCAGACAGTATTTCCAACACCAACTTATTACAAAGAGCTGATGATCCCTTGGAACAGTGGTCTGTGAATCGCAAGCACTATCCAAGTCTAGCAAAGTTAGCAAATAAATATACTGTCACTGTTACAGTAGTGTAGTAGAATTTGTTTATTGGTGGGTATGATTGGCAATTACTGCTGCATGTATTGCAGTATATATAACAATACAAAATGTACACGGTGTATAGTCATTGTAGGCTTAAACCAGTAATTGCCCATATTAATATCAATTATTGACAGCGTATCAACATTATCAATGGAAAAACATCGCAATGGATATCGATTACAAAATTCTGATTTTGCCCACCATTATTATATGCTTTGGGACTAATATGTAGTTTATTTTGATTATTACAGTTTCTGCAGTTGGCCTTTTAATTGTCATACTCTTCATTACAGAATAACGCATGAGCCTTGTTGGCTTGCTTGACCTAGGTTTTGTACTCGTACCGCTTTAAAATCTCACATGACTCTGTAGTGACCATTGACCAATGATGAAACAGAATTCAAAAATTAAATGAGACTTACCTGTAAGTTGAAGTTTGATTTGGATTCTGTGAGTCATTGGTCAGGAGCAAAGGAGTCATATGCTCACCCAGTTGTGTTTAAACCCAACCCTATGGGGTTACTAATATGCTCTGGTTTTTTGAAAACTGACCTTCCATTTCGCGCGCTCTCTCATATGACTCCTTCGCTCCTGACGAATGGCCAACAGAATCCAAATCAAACTTCAACTTACAGGTAAGTCTCATTTAATTTTTGAATTTTGTCAAAGCTCAAAGTAATAAGTCTTCTCCTAAAGGAAGTTTTTCGAACTAGTTGTTATTTAAAATTTTCCTCAAAACTTTCCCGCAAAGCATTTAAAATGCCAAAAATGCCATAATCAGAGTTCAAGCACAAAGCGTTAAGGTTCTTGCAAAGACAACCTTAGTTAAATTAGCTGTATAAGCCTAAGGCTTACAATCAGAGGTTTACGGTAGGCTACACACATGTACACTATGCGTACCTATTTTCTGGGATTGTTGTAATAGCACTAACATTATTTTAGAATGTTCACGTAAGGAGAAAATTGGCACTTGCTCTTTAAACGTCATACATTCTGTAAAAGGACTTTCAGGGCTGACTGACATGGCAACTTTTCTCAATGACAATGGTGATTTAATGGGTCAAATATAAATTTTGTGTTTGAGCCAACCATATCTATAAGGTATGGTAAACTATACACAATAGATGGAATTGAGATTACACATAAATGTTGAGGATAATCTCCACCTTCTTGCATGCATTAGTTCAAATACACCGTCTTGTGATTTAAGTTGGGATACTCTGTTTAGAGCACTGCCCTAAACTTGGAAAATTCTGCATTTTTATTGGGGAAAACTATTTTTTTCCCACATTGGCTTCCTTCAAAGTACCGAGCAGCTTCAGCACGGGAGTGATGATCTCATGAGTTTCAGAAAGCAAGCAAAAGTCATGAGTCCAAGACTTCTTTGGCTCAATAAAAACAACTTTCTGTCATTTTGGTGGTCTTGGGCTTGGATTTTGTAACCTTCTCCCTTGACCACCAAGGCTTGGAAACGCTTGATTATAAATAGAGAAACACTGAAAAATAGACAGCATTAACATAAATTAAATTTAGACAAAAAGCTGTGAAAGACAAGAAACTCTTAAGAAAATAATTTATACATATACACAGTCCTTTTTTAACAATACCGGACTGTCATTTTCTGCATATGCAGCTGAAATTTAAAAATGTGTCTCATGAAACTTTATTTACATATTTAGTCAACATTTTTCTTTGTCACTAGGGTACAAAAAAGTAACATTACCCCAAACAACAAAATCACTTTCAATATAAACATGAAATTCAACAAGTACTATTACTTAGTAATACCAGATTATTAGATATAAACGCAATTAATGTGACTCAGTGTCATTCAAATAAAATATAATCCAATCAACAGAAACACACAAGTAGACATTTTTACAGTAAATTTTAAAGAATTTCACAAGCAGATAAATTTACATTTAATATCAAATAGAACATGCATTTATAGAATACAAACCTAAAATTTCGCTGTGCTGCTTCAGTGATACTTGCACTTGATGCAGGCAAAGCATAGATTGTTTTGTTTTTACTGTGTTTGTATTTGGCTGTGAAGTATCATGACATTCTACTTGCTCAATAGCACCCTTTAAAACAGAAACAACATGGCTGGCTGGATTGTCCGCCATTTCTAGGTACAAGCATGGGTTTGGGTATAGCGAATTGTCAATATTATTTGAGAATACATTAGCTGCATCAGCTGCTTACCATACCTACCGTAAGGCTCAACGCAAAGAAATGAAGTCTCTGTACTCGAATGGAAGACTGACACAACAATGTAAAACCACAAAGAGACGTTCACTAAATAAGCTTCGAAGATCTGAACTGCGAGCGAACTTCAGAATCAGCAATGAGATTACGTAAAATTCATCTTGACGAATTGTTAAACAGCTCTACTATAACTCAAACGAATTTTGTCTCCTCCCTAACTCAATATATTTCTTGTGGGCCATACTTCTTGCAGTGACAAAAATCATGAGTTCACAACAGCTCACATTCACCAAAAAAAGCCAATGACATATTACATAACTGCATCGCGAATAAGATTCCCACATTGACCATCGCGATGAAACCAATACAACTGGAGAGAACCTTTTACTGTTGTTTCATAATGTATTTATAGACATTTTGTTCATGGCAAGAGACACGATCATGAGCAGTCTAGAGTTCCCATGAAAAAGTTGCTCCAATTTAATGAGTAAAAGTAAAACTAGAAGCCGTAAAATAGAAAGCTTTGGAAGACAATATATTCCTAAATAATCATCTTGGCACAGTTTCCTCTTTACTAGATTCTGCAAATATGTCAGTCATAAACTAGCGAATGAAAATATGTGGCAATTTAGAAAGCCGTGTTGTGCAAGAAATATGCAAAAATTCATGTAGAAAGGAATGCCTGAGACAGCGAATTTGCACAGTGGAACAGCAAAAAAAAACACTAATTGTGCATTGTGCAAATTAACCAAATCTAAGAATATAAGCATCAATAAATGCAACATGCAGCAAGAAAAAACATCTGACAAACTTTTCTTGTTTGTATGCAGTGATATTGAGTTGAATCCAGGACCTGTAACTAATTCAAACATGTCAGTGTTCACTACAAGCCTAGCTCGCATTGGTTAAAAACCAGTAAACATTGTTGGTGAAGGTAATTGCTTCTTTCAGATTGTAAGCCACCAACTGTACAGAAGAACCGCTGAAGAGCAGGTGCAAGAAGTATTTTTATTGGACATGTTGATGAATTTAATTACATGTCAAACAACGCCTATCACACAATCAGTTTTTGCCCCAGTAAGAAATCAGACGAAAGAATAGTGAATTTAAAAAGAAAGAAATGGAAAGAAAAGTTATAATGATAACTATGAAAATTCCAATGGTACAAGAATTAGAGCATCTTGGCAAATAGCCTCAGCAGCATGTAGAAAAACAAGAAAAAGTTGAGTTAAGTAAGAAAGCTATTGACATACAAAAAAATGAATCCTGAAAAAGTTAAGGATTATTTAATAAAGCCTCTGCAGCATACAGGGAGGCAAATCCTGACAAAGTTAAGGAGTCAAGTAATAAAACTAGTAAGACATAAAGAAAAGCAAACCCTGAAAAAGGAAAGGAATCAAGGAAGAAAGATACTTTAACATAGAGAAAAACAAATCCTGATACAGTTAAAAAATCTTATATCAAAGCCACTACAAGATATCAACACTCAAAGCCAGATTAAGTTGCAGAATCATTTAAATATTCAAGTAAAGTATATAACCAGATATATCTGGATAGAGTTCAAAGTATTCATTGAAGGAATTATATAAAAAAAACCCAGCTGATATTGAGAATGACAACTCAAGTTATAACAGATTAAAAAATAACTCCCAAAATAATATGTTT
The DNA here is from genome assembly GCA_025400075.2 of Phenganax stokvisi. Classification (NCBI taxonomy): domain Eukaryota; kingdom Metazoa; phylum Cnidaria; class Anthozoa; order Malacalcyonacea; family Clavulariidae; genus Phenganax; species Phenganax stokvisi. The sequence goes on from JAODVQ020281168.1 coordinate 8,775, forward strand.
GAAACTTTTAAAGAAACGTCTGGTGAAACAAGGTCGTCAGTAAGCATACCTAAAGCTGTAGAACTATTTCATAAGAACATCAGCATTTGACCAGAATATATATGTACATGTTGTGACCAATTATGGTATAGATTATCTGTGCTGAATGCTATATTTCTTTATATAAATCATGTTCGAAAGAAATCCTTGATTTATGTCTTACTGGTCTGAAGAGTATCGACTACACTAAATGAATAAGTGGTACATGTAACTCAAATCTTAAAGCTGCTAAACTACCAAGTTATGCAAAAGCAAACACGATCACTGTTCCAGAAAAGCCAGCAGTCTTTAAGAATTTCTGTCCTCATGGAGAAAGACTACTCTCCCCAAGAATACCTATTATGCAGATGGAGGAATTGCACTCTCCTTTGCAGAGGCTTCTCTAGCTTTTCTTTAAAATTTCCTGAGCATTGAGTGGCATTGATATTTGAGCCGCGTGCATTAATATTTGTGTAACACAAGGTTTGGGGATAAAGAGCGTGCAAAGAATAGAGGGAAGGGGAAAATGTGAGAAGCCTCTGCCATATAATGCTTTAAAAACGGCGATGAATTACTGGAAAGTCTTAAATGCGAGTACTACGTGAAATTCGAGTAACACTTCAAACAGCGTGAACAGTAAAGACTATTTTTAAACCTTATAAAGTGCTCAAATAATTTCTCTTACGTCACATAGTTGATTTTACATTAAATTTATTCGTACGTTTTATTTTACCAAAAAAATAGACAATACAAGGGACTTCATGTCAACAAACTATAAACTTGTGATTATTGTATTAGCTGCCGACAAACCGTTATTGAAATTTTACGTACCCGCTAAACTAATGCCATGTAATGAACTTTCCAACTCATCTATGTCACTTAGATTGTCCTTTTCTTAAATAATGAAATAAATTACATATAATAATTATTTGGCAGAGGCTTCTCATTTCCATGTTTTGCATTCAAGAAACCCCTCCCCCCCCTCAGCACGCTCAAAACTTCGTGTTTCACAAATATTAATGCCCACGGCTCAAATATCAATGCCACTCAATTCTTAGGAAAATTTTAAAAAAAGCTGGAGAAGCCTCTGTGGAGGAGCGTGGAGGAATTGTGTAGTGGTGGAGAATTAAGTATTCATGGGAATGTAGTTAATGTTCCTGCTGATGTCAACAGAACTGCTAGCATTTTACCTAGACTAGTAAACGATTCACAAACTATTCCAATTAAATTGAAAAGACAGCTCGTCTATAAACACCATTATCAATTACAGAATGTTAGACCTACAAAAGTTATCGGCGCAGCTCAATACTTGGTTAACACAAGTGAAATATTCCAGAGCAAAAGAATACAAGTAATGGATATTTAGGTGTCAAATTCAGTCAACAACAACAATGAGTGGTAAGAATTTATTACCAACAGCACAAAGGAAATTTTAGATAATGTCAAACAATTTGGATACTCAAACTCAAGAAGCACTGGAAATACAAGAAAGAAACGATTCCATTGACAATGACACTGATGATGAATGGTGTGAAGTAACTGAGCGACCATCAAGTGTAATATTTACAATATTGCAAGAGCCTGACGTTACTCAAGATGGTGATAAAATAATCAGTTTTGCACCAGAGTAGTGTGATAAAGGGGGTTCTGGCCCATTTTGGCCACGCCCCTTTTTTGCCACCTGTCAATCAAATTCTGGCCATTTCCAGGAAAAACACCTCAAATTCCAGGAATTTCAAGGTCACATGACTAAAAAAATCCAAGATGGCGCTAAAGTATAAGATCCTATTATGCATATTTAAAGAGCTCAAAGACACGGCAGGGGATTCCCCTTCATTTGCATAATAGGTCTGTCGATTTCAAAGGAATCGGGTGATTAATTCAGCATATATAAGTAGAGAGAAAATCATGAATCAAAATCAAAATCAAAACACGAAAAGTTTTAAAATGCAAAGCGGACGCAAAGCGTCCTTCTCAAAAAATGATTTAGTAGAAGATAATACTACTTCATCTCATTTGCATAATAGGTTGGGGAATCGGGTGATTAATTCAGCATATATAAGTAGAAAAAAAATGAGTAGTAATATGCATCAAAAGAAAGAGAAAATGAGCACTAATATTCCTCAAAAAGTTTTTCGTGAGCTTATATTCTTAGATAAGAAAATAGATCGCTGCGGTACAAAAATATTAACAAGTATTTAGATACTTTAGAAAAGAACTTAAATAAAGAAAATTACGATGATAAGACCGTAGATCTTATTACGAATTATATAAATAATTATGTGGATAAACATAGAAGAAAAGATATCACAAATAATAACTCTAAGAAAAATATTTTAAAAAGAATGAAAACAAAATTACATAAAGATAATGAGAAGTATAAACAAAAGGTTAAGGAGAATTCAAAGGTAAATAATATTAGTGAGCAACAAAAAAAAAGATTATCAGAAATTATAAGAGAGAAGGATGATTTTTCTATTTCTTAGCCTAGCACCTCAACAACAAAAATGCCTTATGAAGGTCTTCCCTTATATAAAGATGACATCTTTGAAAGAACTACAAAGTATAATACAAAACCTAAGGTCAATCTCGAAGCAGTGTTGAAGAGACCAAACAAAAAAGTGTCGAAGGTATGGCGTGAACAACAACAACAAAAGAAATCCATAGCGTGGGAAATTGAAAAACTTAAGTGTGGAATAATTAAGGGTGAGAAGGCATTATCTGGCAGACCTTTTGGGCAAGCTTCAAAAGAAGACTACTTCTCAAAACCAGAGACAAATAAAGAATTGAAACCTGGAGGACATCAGTCTCAGTTTATATCTCATACTTATAAAAATTTAGATGATACATTAACAAGAGTTGGACCAATTACATCCGCGAAAAATGCATTAAGTATATTTAGCCGCGCACAAAGAAATACAAATACGGTGGGGCGTCCTTTAGGCTCTACAAGTGTGACTCTTCCTGCATCTTCAGCAGAGAAAATAATAGGACCAAAAACCATAAGACCTATTCCTAAGCCTAGAATAAGAATAGTACAAGAGAAGCAAAGACCTATTCCCAAACCTAGACAAAAACTTATACAAAAACTTATTCCTCAACCTCCTCCTCTTCCTCCGATAAGAACACCTTCTAAAGTTATACTTAAGAAAAAATTAAGACCCACTACGACCTATTTACTAGATGAGCCTTTAAAACATGTTAAAAAAAAGTTTCTTAAGCCTACAAAATACACTCCTCCAAAGCCCATTCCACCTCCAAGAACGAGGAGACAAGCTATCAAGAATAAACTTAAATAATGGTATAACTGGTTAGTGGATTTTATTCCCCCAAAAATGAAGTCTAAAGTTTTAGACAGTTATTATAAGTTGAAAAAAGAGATTATGAAAATGTTTCCTCCTCAAGAATCACCTATAAAATTATTAGAGACTGCTATGAGAGGCAGGTTAAGAACTTATGTAATGGAATATAAGTATGATTCTGTGTTTAACTACATAAACGCCTTCGATCCAGAGTCATGGCTGAGGGAGTATGCTAAATTCTACGTCATAAAACTTTTAAAGACACTTCCTAATACCAACGTAGAATTAATACTAGAATGTGATATGATTAAAGAAATCCTTTATACCTTTTGCTCCCCATTTTAATGCTGTTCCAATCAAGTTTAAAATTGTACTTCCAATTGGTCCAAGTTCTTTTGCTATTTTTGCAAGAGTTTTTCCTAAAGCACTCGTTGCTTGAGCTCCTTTTTTTACTATAGGTCTTGCAGCACTTATGATTGCTGTTACAGTTCCTAGTGCTATAGCAACACCGCTCAAAACAAGCAGATTTTTTCTAGCCCATCTCTTGAATTTCTCAAATCTATTTA
>JAODVQ020281276.1:0-12658 GCA_025400075.2 Phenganax stokvisi
TACTATCACTCATTACTTTGATACTACAGTGGAACCTCTCTATAATGGACAACTTAGAACTGTCCACTATTGCAGTTATGATGTATGTATTAGTCTGTAGTTAGTTAGGACACAGAAATAATTATTGATGTGTCTACTATAGAGGGTGCCCATTGAGCGGGTTCCACTGAACTTTATTCCAAGAGTTATATAGCTATACACTACAGTACACAATGAAATCCTTCTCACTGAGACATAAAACAGTATTCACTAATATTGCCATCCCGCCTAAAGTTACTCAAGCCATAATGTCATTGGTGGAAATGGCATCAAAAATATTCTTCAGGAAGTTATAAGAAGAGGCGAAAAATAGTGTATCATAGGGGTTATATAGGAATTATACATACAGTGAAATCTGTCTAATGTGGTCACCCTCAGGCCAACTTGAAGTAGACATGTGGTTGCATTATACAGTTAGCAAGCTATTGTACAGCTAGCTGTTAAGACTTTAGTACTATTGTACAGTAGCTTTAGGGACTTCAGTTTGTGACCTGAATAAGGAGGTGACCACATTACTCAGGTGACCACTAGCTCAGGTTTCACTGTAGAAAAGTGCTTCTGAATAATAATATACTGGGTAGCTACTGGGTCTACCATATCTACTAGGTCAATCCCGAGTATATACGAGTCCTGTTTATTGACTGTGGGTTACATAAGTTTGTTGTTTCAGGAAATGTGTTCATGAGAACATGGCCAGTGGGAATGGTTTGTCTAAGACTTAGACACACATACATACTATGCATCCTCTGTATGTACTGGGTGTTAAGAACAACAGGTTTTCCTTATAGCAACAGAGAGAATGATAACACAGATAGCACACAACAAACATTGAAAGGAGAGTGTGAGAGGGAGTGAAAGAGGACCAAAGTGGTAATCACGGTCACTATTGCACCAAGGTGAACCTGAGCTTCGTGGGCCCAGTAGGCACAGGTGACAACACGACCTCACCCCTTGTCACTGAAGTAAGAGGAAAAGAAAAGGGAGAGGGAGGATAAAAACAACCACATAATACTATGGTCACCCAGGTGTGCCTGGGCTTCGTGGGCCCAGTAGGCACAGGTGAAAATAACACCTCAGATTCAGGAATGAGAACAGAACAGGAAGAGAGAAAGGCAGATTAATGGAACCTAAAGGAAAGATTAGAACTTAAAAGTTAATATCACTCAACTACCATTATATATCGCACAAACACTATGGGAATGAGTCTCTAATGGTGCTCGACAGCATAATAATTGATGGTAATGGATCAGCCTGTGATATATGGATTAGTGAGTTTGGACAATTTGTCAGCCAAAGTACAATAGACATGACCAAGTGGGGGCAAGAGTCCACCTTCACACTGGCACACCACATTAACCACTAGTCTGGGCAGGCTACTAGCTATTCCAGTGGCTATAACAACCTTAGTATCCTACTAGCCATCCCTAGACATTACAAGTAGGGCAATAGTCCACCTTCACACTGTTAACCACCAGTCTGGGCAAGTTGCTAGATATTCCAGTAGCTCTAAAACCATAGTATTCTACATCCACTAGCATCAAAACCCTTCAGTACAACAGTACCTTTGTACACACATACATATTATCTGGCTGAGCTCCACTAGTTTACCAGTAGCAGCTCACAGTAAAACTGACAAGCACCATACCTACCCACCTACCTACTAGATATCATAACAGCAATAACCTCACATTGTATGGATAATCTAGGAACCTTAATACAACTAACAGACCCACCCCACACCTGGAGATTATGAGGTATGGATATCATTGATAGAGTGACATGAGAGATGTTCCTAAACATTGGTGTATAGTCTCATGGTTCACCTCTGCCTTGATATAGTCCTGTCACATGCCACACATGTTTTAAATACAATCATATTTTAGAATCATAGACTGGGGGATCAACACCATTGTGCTGAGTGTATATAGTACCTCACTGCATGATGTTATACAGTTGACTACTTCATAACCCTCAAGTCCTTCAAGACAGAGTAAGAAGAGAGAGTGCATAGATTAGGGGGTTTCAAACAATGTGAGGTTGTTTTATACATGCAACTTCATGTGACATGTCGGTATATCCCTTAGGCTTCAGTTATTTTCACTTCCTCAACATTGGGGGTTTTAGATAATTCTACAGCATGTAATAACCATTGCATGTATATACACATGTACATGCAGTTGTGGTCTACCCTGTCATTCTCATACTCCTCTTCTTTCCTACCTACACTCCACTCATTCCCATCCTCTTCCTCCTCCTCCTCCTCTCTCTCTCTCTCTCATACACACCATTATCTCTTCTACACCTCTCTCGTCCTCATCTTCTACTCACCTTGACTTTCATGCCATGTTCCAATTCAACATCCTTCACATGGTAGTCAAATCCGATGGTATTAGTTGACTGTTCCAGTACCTCTCTGTCCACAAACATCTTTGCTAGACACGTCTTCCCCACGTCGGAGTCTCCCAGAAATACCGTCTTGAACGTCAGGGAACTGTCTACCTTAATCCAACCTGCTCCTACTGCTTGCTGTTAATATACAGTGGAACGCCATATAAATGAACAACTTGAAATCAGAAATACTGTAGTGTGTTCATTCTAATGTTAGTAAGTTGGGTCGCAATAGGGGGTCTCTAACCTACTCCTACTGGTTGCTGTAAAATATATTACAGTTGAACCTCTCCATAGTAGACAACTTGGAACCAGATTGTCCATTACAGAAGTGTGACCATTCATAGATATATATTGTATATATATATATCCGGCCCCATTTACACAACGAATTACGATCCGCTTAATGTGTTGTGTAAACTGGGTCCTACATAACTGGTTACCTACATAGTCTAGGATGATCCATGCTAATGTGATGATAAATGCATTGATTACTAGTAATGGGACACAATAGAGGGTGTTTGAGCGAGGTTCCACTGTACACCATTATAGAGTGAAACTTTAAGAGTATACGTATGATATACACCATCCTATATCGAGTTTAGTAGATGTGGTAAGTTGACCACAAAATATCCCTAGCATGCAGAGAGGTTCTACTATTACACTAACTACCTAGAGGCTAGAATTCCTGGGATATATGAGAGTCTAAGAATGCAACTAGAGTTTATGGAGCGTGGAACATTGATACTTATTACCGAACTATTACTACATAGCTAGCTATAGTATTTCATGAACTATAACTAGTTTACCTAGAGAATTTAAATACTTACTACTTCTATAGTGAGAACTGAGCGTGTATGTTGCGTGTGTACTGAACTTTTATGCAATGCAGGCGCTGGCTAGGGCAAAGCTATTATATTATTATAGCTAGGGCAACTAACTAATATATCATAGCTCGCTATCTAGCACTGCGAATACCCAACTCTATAGCAATCTATGAGCTAGTAAAGAACTAGCTATTCATATTGTTACTGGGTCTGAAAGATCAATAATAAAATGTATAGCTAGATAGCTGGACCACTGAATACGGCTAGCTACTTACTTTTTTCCCTAGTATCACTGTATCAGCAGGCGACGATTTCTCCAGACTGTCCTCTTTCTCATCTTTCTCTTGTTCATCGAACACGAGTCGCGGACTCTTCCGCCAAATTGCGCTCGCCATCTCCTCGCCTAGATGTTACACTATATCTTCAATTCCTTCGCTCTATAGATATAGTTTTGTTTTACGAGGTCGTCTGATGCAACTTTCATCGAAAGCTATAATAGCTGTTTTTGTTACCGTTGCGACACGCCCACCTTTCCATTATAGTAGTTTACGGACATCTACGGTACTCCCTAAACGGACAAGACACTAGACATTATACGGAAGAATACTGAGTTGTAAACGGAGGAGCAGCGTGGTGCGGATGCTGTTTTGTAGGAGCGGGATAGTAAGGACCTTGATAGGAGCTGCTACTCATACAGAGAGGAGGTTATTGAGCTCCAGAATCACAGTCAAAGATGCATTAAACTCTCAAGAAGCTCGAAACGACGTATCAATTCTCGTAAATCTCCCCTTTTCCGTAAACTACCCGTATGATCTCCGTATACTACAGGGCTGGGTAAAGAACGTGAGGAAACAGAAGGAGCTGACGTTTCTAGAGCTCTGTGACGGAAGTACAGCTGCAAGACTGCAAGTTGTAGTCCCTGCAGACCTCATTGGAGGGTGAGAGAGAATTCCAGTACCACACTGGTCCATGCATCAGGGTGAAGTTTGTAAACAATGGTTAAATTCCAAGACAATGGTATTTGGTTGCTGCAGTGAGCGACCTTCTCATCTATGTCAGTCTGTGGTGAATTCCTATTCATTTATATTACTACAGGATTAGTGTGTTTGTTTGCACACTAAGTGATCGTTTTCTAAGTGGGTATGAATTGTTTATAGCCTACACTACACCTTGGGGCAGAGGAGATTTGAACGAAGTATTGAGCATGTGCGCTCAGTCCAATTAGCGATGGCAAAAGTGCTGAGTTAGTGATATTAATATCTCTGACTCAGCACTTTTTCTTATAGCTAATTCGGATTCATACACATGATCCATATTTCGTTCCAACCTCCTCTGACCTGGGGGTGGTTATACATATGTTTGCTATGGACATATGTAGGTCACTGTAGTTAAGTTTCATTGTTGTTGTAATGGGATATCGCTGAGGTATACGTATATACCATATAACTAAAAACATTCGCGACAAAAAACTTTCGCGAAACGCTGTGTGGCAAGTGCTTCGCGAAAAAACTTTCGCGAATTGGAGCGTGGCACGCCTAGGCGCGCATACTTGTGCAAAATTTCGCGGAAAAAACTTTCGCGGTTTTTGAAAATTCGCGAATGTCGCGAAATTTTTTAGTTATACGGTACTTCAGCTCTCAAATCCTATAATACCACCTCACTAAACCAGTAAGTAGTGTTACATAAGGTATTGTTTGAAGTAACTTATGCAAGATAAGATAAGTCCAACCACATTACTGCACACAAGACAAGAGAAGAGGATGCTAGGTGCTCAACTGAGAACACATCTCAAATTAATGAGTCTCACTAATCCTAAGTACAGTCCCATAAACCTGTGCATAATGACCAAGGACTACCCTATAAAAAGATCTTTAAAGATAATTTCTATGTTCCAGTAGTATTTGCACCATTGATAGAATACCTCCATAAAATACCACCTCTGTAAAGTCACATCCCGAGAGGGTCGTGATTCACTATATTTAGAGGTACAATGTGTTTAGTTGAGATATCCAACCACTACAGAGTACCAGTGAATATTGGGTGTTCAGTAGTAGCTGAGGGTCAGTTAGTGGAGACCTCTCTTGCAGTGCAACAATTGGAGCTGACAGCATCTTCTCTGCAACTGCTGGGACCATGCAATCCTAAGGTACATTACACTGAGTTTTTAATGATAATATGACATGTACTACATATATAGCAGTACCTACTCGTAAGACCAAATTTCCCAAGTTGGACATTGTGAAGTCTATACCACAGCTGTATATCTGATTGGTGCTAGCAGAAATTGAGCAAAGAAGGTTACTATGAAGCTTTTCAGGGTTCTCTACTGCACTCTACTGTAAAGATTGCACCTGTCTAGAGTATTATGAGTCTGCCTTTAGACACATGTTCTACTTTATCATGTGATGTATTGTCATATTATTTGTCAAGTGATGTATCATGTGACATATCATGTGATATATACATAGGACTATCCATTCAAGAGAGGGAAGATACACGGACTGGACTACCTGAGACAGTTCCCTCACCTCAGACCGAGGACCACTGTCTTCTCCCGCCTCCTCTGTCTCCGTAGCGCTGCCACAATGGCTATACACAGCTTCTTCCTCGACAGAGGTTTCATTAACATACACACCCCTATCATTACCTCCAGTGATTGTGAAGGAGCTGGAGAACTCTTTGAAATTAGAGTAAGCCATTAAGGAAGTCTTCATAGTTTTTTACGTACCCACTTAAATTTATCCTAGAATACTCATAAAAAATTTTGCTCTATAAAAATTTTAGCAGTCAAATTTTTTATTCTATTTAGCCTAGCCAGGAGGAGGAAAATGGAGGAAAGAAGTTTTTTCCCACTCAAGCCTTTTTGACAGTATCAGGCCAGCTTCATGCTGAGGCTGTTACTAGGTAAGTAGTGTATTATACCAGGAATACTCATGCGCATCAAGCCTCGTGCTGCCGGAGCTATTTACGAAAAGCCACATGCATTACGTAGAATGAGTGCAGAGCGGGGTTGTCTCGGAGAGTGTATGTATATGCCACTGCTTGTCTAGAGAACCGATGCGCTCAGTCAACCCCGCGAGCGTCTTGAGATCTGTGGTCGCAATTGCCTGCCTAGGTCTAAGCAGGGGGCATGTCTCTGCTGGTTGGACCGGGCAAAGTCATTCCTAAGTGTTACACGGAGTTCCAGATAACTAATGACATTCCTAAGCGTGAAACCACGTACGTACACAAAAAGTTCACCATAGACCCGGATTAGTTGCCTCACACTAATAATGCGCTCGGCAATTACTTAGTGGAAGTGTAGATTATATATGCTACAGTTAAAAATGTTACTAAAGATAGAACAAACCAATCAAGAACAATGGGATACAGTGAAAGAATGCAATTTTTGTTCTACTTGTATATACTATATTTAGCCATTATAATAATAATACTATACTACATTTCCTTTAACTGTGTATGTGATTTGTGTATTACAGTGGGATGGGGTCAGTGTATACATTTGGTCCAACATTTCGTGCGGAGAAGTCACACACAAAGAGACACCTCTCAGAGTTCTACATGGTGGAGGCCGAGACCATTCTCCACAATCAGACAGGTTTGAGGCTGGTTGTTAGAGTCAATTGGTTTCAATGGAACCTTTCTATAGTGAAACCTCTCTATAGTGGACAACAGTGCTACATGTATGTATGTGTTTCTGCGTTTACTGCAAAGCAAAACGAAACAAGACGAAAGGGTACACGAAATGCAATCCCCTTTCAATCAGAAAGAAAATGGAACATTTTTGGTACTGTTTTTTGACGCAAACTGTAGCTGAGTGTTCATCTGGAGGGTTGTAAATATGTATTGATCGGGAACATTGAAGTGTTTACTATAAAGGAGGGTCCAATAGGTGGAGTCCTATACAGTGACTGTGAAGTTGTTTGTTTTCGTGAGATCCAGAGTTCCAGCAAGTAATCACGCTGCAAATGTATGCTTTCTAGGACACAAAGTATGCCCTGCCTTAGACAGGATCTCCTGGGAAAGCAAGGGAAGCCTGTTATGTAACTATGTCAACGTGCCTCATTACAAGGTTCTGACCAGGAAACCATTGACTTGGAGACCATTGACCACAGTTTAGATACTTTCAAAGGCAATTATACTACAATTTATTAGGAGAGGCCAACCACAGTTTCCATTGCTTTCATACGAGTGGTTTAATTGAGGTCAGGCTTATAGAAGCCTGTGGTCCTGTGCAGAGGCAGATCACGTATCTGTTAAAGGAGGGGCATAGCACTCGAAATTGCGCATTTTATGATTATTGTGCTGTGATACTGGGAGAGTGAAATTCTTATTAATGCCACCTTGCTAATACACCATTCTTTCCATATAGGTTTGCAAGAGCTGTTAGATTTAGTGGAGAGTCTGTACAAGTTCACTCTGGACAAGCTATTGAAAGAAAACTACAATGATGTACAGTATTTCCATGACAATGTCTGTTCAGAGGAGGCCAAGGTATGTATGTTATGATGATGATATACGTATATAAGAGCTGAATGTTACTAAAGATAGAACAAACCAATCAAGAACGATGGGATACAGTGAAAGAATGCAATTCCATTCCACTTGTACTAAACATAGCCTTTATGTATATACTGCTACACTTCATTTACCAAAATTAACTATTCCTGGCGTATTATGTGTGGGCATGTGTACCGACTGACATATAGTCATGTAATGTATCCAACGACACTCTGTGAAATATTGCACCTGTCAAAGCATGCCTAGAATTCAGACTGTAGTTTCAAGTTCGATACCTGTGTGACTGGTTCAATTGTTGCCATGCACTTGTATTTGGTCTATTATTAAGTCACTTTATAGCGATGGTAGTAAATGAATTAAGAAACTATTCTGATATTGTTCTATAGCTAGACTTCAATACTCAACTCCCTCCAAAGACCCTTCACAAGGTTTGTAATCATACTCTATTCATTTTATACCCCATGATATCTCTCGTAATAAATCCTACTGAGGTATTTAATACACATTTTCAGAATGACATATTCCGAGGCTATTAATGTATTGGAGAGTGCAGTGAAGAGGAACAATCATCATTTTGACTCTACTCCTAAGGTAAAGCTTCATCCACTGGCTGGCCTAAAACTTGTTGCAGGCATAGCGAAATGGCTATTTGTTCAGACAACATAATTTTTTTATGTTTATCATTGACTGACCATACTGCATGTGCTCTACGTAAATCGTGGGCATCGTTTTTTACAAAATTTTTTGTGCACATACACATTTACAAAAGAGAGGCGCGCTATTGCACACTGCACATAGGGCAAGCAAACAATATTACATGTTCCTCTGATAATAATCATGTTTTCCCATCTAGTCTACATTATAATGTATTGTAAGTGATGTTAGGTTTACCAGTAGTTGTCTACCACTCAGCATTTTTATTATCCACCACTAAACTAATTTACCTCTGGTGCTATATACACTGTGTGAGAACAGAAGGGCTTCGAGTAGTCCACATATGTACTTGTGTTCCCACACCACACTGTGATTAGTAGTCTACTACAGAGATGAGTGGTGGATATCTAGAGGTAGTTAACACCTCCTCTGAGACATTATGGTCCAGCTCTAGGATTTTACTAAATGTAAGAACTACCTGTTACATTCTAGCAGACCCATGGGATTTTACTAACTGTATGAACTATTCATTATAATATTCTAGTGGGGTGATGACTTACAGAGAGAACACGAGCTACATCTCCTATTTGAAAACGGGCAACAACCTGTGTTTGTCACTGACTTTCCTGCAGCTATCAAACCTTTCTATGCACGAATAGTGGATTCCAACCAACAATTGGTACATATCATATGTACATATCTAGCACCATATGATCACCATATGGTGCCTTAAGATCAAATCTATGTTAGCTCTTTATATCCATATGACATTTTTACACCACTAAGTTTAATCTGTGTAGGGCGTTGCTTTTAGCATGAGATGCTCTGTATGTGTGAACATGAAGGTGATACATATCTTTAGGGAATGTTTGGTAAATCACGCCAATTATGATTTGTATTATAGCTAGATGAAATGTGAATTTGTGATTTTCAGGCCTCGACGGTGGATCTGCTTGTTCCTGGAGTGGGTGAGGTAGTAGGTGGCAGTGTAAGAGAAGAGAGAGAGGACGTACTCAGAGATAGACTCACAAGGTAAACTATTAATAATCTCAGAAAATAATATGCTTCTTTTGAGATATATGCAAATCCTTACACCTAAAGATTCCTCTATAATCTGTGTATGTAAGTATTTTTGTTTTGGACGTTTTAGTTCACTGTTTTTTAGTAATGCTAATCTTTTTTCTTCAGGTTAGGAATTTTGGAAAAGTACCAATGGTGAGTGAAACACTTGGGTCCACAATATGCAGTCACACCTCACATTATTCCTTATGACAAAGCTACTCCTTTGTAGTTACATACATACTATATTTAGGAATTGGACTATACGGTGAAATCTGAGCTATAATAATATAGTGGTCACCTCCATATTCAGGTCACAAACTGAAGTCCCAACAGCTAGCTGTACAATAGTTTGCTAACTGTATAATGCAGCCATTTGTCTAATCAGGCCAATTGAAGCTGACCTTAGTGTGACTGGATTAGACAGGTTTCACTGTGCTAACCACCTCACCATATACAAATAGGTTATCAGTTATATTAACCTAAGATCGAGTAGGGTCTTATTGGTTGTCCAGGTACCTGGATCTGAGACGCTATGGAACAGTGCCACATGGAGGATTTGGTCTGGGATTTGAGCGTCTTCTCCAGTCTTACCTGGGAGTGGGAGACATCCGTGACGTCATCCCTTTTCCTCGCTACCTTGGTTCTTGTCAAATGTAGTCATTACGTAATACCAACCTTCTCTTTAAACTCACTTCTTTGTATTAGTATATAACAGAGATTCAAATATTGTGTAGCTGGTTATTATTTTCCAATTGTTGCACACTGAACTGCCACTTTTATGTACACTGTTGATACACATGATATTAAAATGTATTAACATAATATTACAGTGGAGCATTGTTAAATTGAACTCCAGTGTTTACACAAACAGGAAGAGTAGCTATAGTATAGTATGCTTATTGAAGGGACTTCAGAGTTAGTTCATACTAAAGGGGTATTTGGTAATAACAAGGTTCACTCTAATGAGGTTTTTACTGTATTATTCATACTTAAAGTAGCAAAAAGCATTGTTTTATATACTACAATTTATTAGACTAAAGTGGAATAAACATTTTATACGGTGAAAATTTCATTTTGATTCAGAATTGATCATTGTAATAGTACACCTAGACCTAAAGCATCTAGTCTTGATGTGAGTGGTTTTCATGAAGTTTTGGCAGTTTCTCGTCGTCTCAGAGTCTCATCCAAGTCAACACACTGAGCACTGATTAGTAACATCAGTTTACGATAGTTCTCCATTACAGAATGGGTGTCCTGGGTCAGCTGTGCCACTGTGGCCTCTTGTTGAAGATGAGTGGCCGCAACATTAGCCAGCTTCTTCTCGTGGGTCTCCAGACCTTGGAATTCTGTGGAGTTGATGTAGTCTTTCAACTGATGGACCTGAAATTATAAGTTGCTATGTTATTGAGATCAGATGCTCAAAGTATACAATGTTATACAATAGAACCCTGCTTAATGAACGGCCCTCTACAGTGGATACCTCAATGTAGCAGACAAATTTTTTGAGCTCATTATACTACAGATCTAAGTATACAGCTGAATGGACACCCTGCTATAATGGACAAATGTACTGACCCCAAGTTGTCGTTTATAGAGAGGTTTAACTGTATCCTTATTCTTATAGAATTTGGCTTCGAAAGATGGGCTAAAACGAAAATCTGCAAGGTATGATGAAAATTGGCGTAGAAACAAACAACACAAGGCAAATGCACAACAAACAAATCAACTACATCCAGGACAGTCCTTTTCAAAGAAAAGAACTGCCCTGGATGGGACTCGAACCCATGACACCCGGCATTCTGGGCCGAGTGCTCTACCAACTGAGCTACCAGGGGCAGTCAGTTGGCAGAGGGCATGCATGCAATACACAGGACATTGTACAGGCTCTGTAAGACCTTATGGAAGTTTCTAGATACCTAGCATTGGGTAAGAGCACCTACTACACGTGCATGAATTTTTAATTCCAGGCTAGCATAGTCCCAGCTCTTCACAAAGTAGATAAGGGACGTCGGTTTTACAGACCTCTCCAATTCTGTCACCGAATTTGCTGAGTTGTTCCACTTTCCCACATAGAATATCAGCCTTGACCTCATCCGTCATCTTGAGACCTTCCACGTACTCAGAAGACACGTATTTCTCCAGTTCCTCCAACTTGCTCCAAACTTGCTGTGCCTCTCTGCTCTTCTCGCGAGTAGTGAGCGCCTCTAGCTTTCTTTCGAGTTCTCTGACGGCAGTGGTTAGAGATATGACGGGAAGAGTACCTTCTTGAGAGAGGATTCTTCTCTCTAGAACTTCTACACGCCTTGTCAGGGCCTCCGTGTTATCGACGGTTGGGTTCGTTGTCGCCATTTTATTTTCCTTGGGATAAGGGGCGTGGCTTCCCTGATTTATGCGCATGCTCTAAAATGTTAGCAAATGGTGCTCGTTAAATAGAACATAACGCCACGAGAAGCAAATTTCTCACTTGAGCTAAAGTTCTGTGTGTGAAATGGCGGCGGGGCCGATTCAAGAAAGGAACCAAGGTAACATTAAAGGTTTATGCGAGTCGAGCTTAAATCCTGAGCTGCTTCTGCAGATGCCACAATCTATGTGGGAGGTCTGGACGAGAAGATGTCGGAGGCGCTGCTGTGGGAACTCTTTCTTCAGGCTGGACCAGTAGGTAAGGTTGTTAATTTACCGTTATTTATTCAGACCTTTCTTTTATAAGGTAATGCCTGCTTATTTGGATTAGACCGTCCTAATCCCACACTTTTAGTAACGGCAGGCTGATACAACATGCTAGGGTAACAGTGACCTTTGCTTACACTTCTATCAAGTATCAGCCTGTTGAGAGTAAAACCATGAATTAAGCACGTTCCATTCCGAATTGCCTGACTCCGACCTTACCTTCTACTGTACCTCTTGGCTGCTTTCCTTATAATGATGGATTCTAGCTTTTTCTCTCTGTTTGCATGGCCTATACTTGTGGGAGTCCTGTCATCTGGCACACAAAGCCCCGGGCACAAAATAATGACATGGTGACCTGGTGTACCACTTCCAGAGGTTTCATGCCTCATACATAACAGAGCACTCGTTATTTTTTTCTTTCTTTGTTCTCATGCCTGACTTCCCCTTCCCGTCACCCATGCCTACTGGGCCCACAAAGCCCAGGTGCACCTTTGTGCAAT
>JAODVQ020281487.1:6807-23745 GCA_025400075.2 Phenganax stokvisi
GAACCATTATGAGGGAGTTAACCATAAGCGTAGGGACATGCACTGAAGCCTATGAACAGAATAGTTTGCTTTCTATTGATACATCGAAAGTGTGTCAGTTGTAGGTAGGTTATGATTACTAAAGAGGTATGCAATAAATAGACAACTTGTGGCCAAGATGACGTCTGTCAATTATAGCAGGGTGTCCATTCTGAAGGGGATATGCTATTGATCTCTAGTGAGTTGGGACACAGACATTTCTCAAATTTCCACTATAGAGGAACGTCCATTAAGCGGGGTTCCATTGAGTTGTCCACTTTTTTCCACATTATGTCCATTTCAAAATGTTCCAAATGATTTAGGGTTCTAGCAGCTATGTGTTATGATAACAATGTCAATTGCCAACACTAACACAAGACTGAGGTAATGTTAATACGATTCTCAAGAGGTAATGATTGGTGTCATTCTCTTTTGGTTTGCAGTGCCTTCCATGCAATGGTTCACCAAAGACTGCCAGGGAATTTGATCTATTATGAGGCTATAAATGGTTCCTACTACACTTTACTTAATCAGTAGTAGGGGAGTCAGAAAGGGTGAGAGTCCCTTCCTTGTTTTTATATTTATATACCCTGTGGTCAATAGCTGTAGTGTTTGAGGTAAGATACAAGGGGTAGCATGGACTGGTTTCCTTCGACACAAATTAAAAGTGTATTATGCCACAGAAGGAATGGGAAGCACCCATTCCTATGGGAATTATGATTTACAAAATCCCCTTCTTCTTAGGATCCTCTACACTCCTCATTCTTGATTCATTAAGGAAAGGTACACTCTCTCTACTAACTCTACTCAACCGTCCAGTCCACAGTAATGTATTGTATATAGTAACGCATAAGCGCTTGCACAGGAATCTCTCTTGACAGGCATGTAATGTGTGGTATGACAGATTTAGTTTCCTTTTAGAAAATGTACATAGACCCTAACTGGTTTTAAAGTTGGTCCTTGTTTATGCTTCAACCTGACATAATAAGTAAGAATGAGATGAATTACAAACTTTCAGAGTAACACGGAAAACAGCACCTGTATGCAAATCTCCACACCCAGTATATACACATCTAATGTTTGTATTGTGGTTGACATTGTAACTACTGTATAAGCATGAGGGCTGGTCCCATAGAAAATGAGCATAATTCACATAGGATACCGATGTTGAGAATCAAAAAGGAAGTATACATACTGCTATAGTGAAGTTTATTTGGTTTGAGCACAATTTCAAATTAGGAAACGAAATCACTCCCAGTTTTCGTGTTGGTACATTTTCAGGCATGGATAGCGTGATCAGCTCTGTGTAAATCCTCCCGGATCTTGTGGATACATTTTTGGGACATTCTTTTAATTTAATAGTGTATACTATCCCACATTGTCCGCCCTTTTCAGTTCTCTCCCACCATCAATTAGTGTATTGTTGGAATGATGATGACTCAGATTCATGACCAGGTGGGTGTCAATAGAGAATATCTACAATAGAGGTGTATATAGAATTCCAGAATCATCAGCGATAGGCAACAAACAATTCAACACCACCCAAACCGCCTTTGGAATTGTGCTTAACCAGACATGGATCTGTGATACCAAGTTTTCTATATAGACACTGTTTTTTGACAACTAAGGTGGATCAGAAACTTTATGCAGGGCCACTCATCTGTAACACACAACAAACAGTACATAAGTAGGAAAATAAAAGGAGGGGAAATTTATCCTGTGTGTGCTACTTTCACATACCTATCCATGTAAGTGTGTATAATGTGGCTTATAATTTCAGCAAACTATACATGATCTTGGTAGACACATAAACTGCATAAGTACTTAGTGGAACTTCTGAATGAGGGGAACTTTGAGGACAACAAAGAATGTGTTCCCAGGTTTCTCTATCTTGGCTATGAAAAACTATAAGCAAAGTGATTATATACAATCTAAGGCTAGTATAATAATGTATAGGTCTTCAAAATAGTAACTAAGACAGACAGGAATGCTTTCTTACAGGTCTTTGTTAGTAAACATACGAAGCACACTGTATGTATTATTATTATGTAGTAGAAGAAGGAGTCCATAGAGTATGAAAGCAGGATATACAGACATCAATACTTCCTTGGTGGGGTTGTCTTTTTATGGCTAAGACATGTTTGAAATCACACCTACTCAGCCACAGTGTATGTCATTATTACTGCAGTGTCAACTGAATACTTGGAAATGCCACTTTTCACTACTATATACAGAGGTACACTCAAGTTATTCAGGGCATTACTCCCATGGAAGGAAGGGGTAAAGTGAGCGTAGCATTGCGCAAGCCCCTAGGGGAATCTAGCTTGGGCAGCTCTCAGGGTCACGGAGTGGTCACTACACTTGAACAGTGGTAGTTTACACAGTATAGCAGAGTACACATATAATATAGCAAATGTTATGGAGTGTATGAATTGGGATGTTACTTCTTACACTGTTGGTCATAGGGCTATAAGAGATTAGTAGGCTCAAGCTCTGTGTATGTGTATACTTAAATTTCAACCCTACAACTCTCTATTGCAGTGCTCATGAAGTCAGGTTTCAGTATGCTACAATTCTTGATAGAAGTATAAGCTACTGTGATAATTTGGCAAAGCTGTTAAAGTTTGTTCTGGATCACTTCAAGGAAAATGATAACATTCCTATCTACTATGTGCTAAATAATCAAAGTTCAACTATTTCATATGCTTTTGAGCTAATTTTAACACCTTTATGTAGTAGAAATCCGCTATAATATACTATTCTATGCGACATGTGTGCGCATGCGCATGTGTGTGGATGCCTTTTTATAAAGCTCGGGTGCGGAATTCTGTTGTTAAGACTAGTGTGGTGACGTGGAGGAAGGAGAAGTCGAAGCGATGCATCGATCACTGCAGTCCGTTCTCTTATTAGTAGCGCTAGTTGTCATAGCAAAGGCAGCACCATTGAGCAGCTCTAAAGGTTGGTAAATAATACGAACGAACAGGAATGTCCATATCTCGTCTTTGCTCTCGTGCGGTACAGGTCTACTGGATGGCCCTATCTGTAAGTCTCCGATCAACCCTTCTGAGCAAGTTGACTGCGCAGTTTTGCTTCAAATGTCCGGTAAGTAAGCCAACACTCGTAAGCACGTGTGGGTTAGCAAAGTAAACTCTGCCAGTATTGTTTGTATAATTATACGCTCTCCGCTAAATAGCTACGCTACTTTCTTCCTCCCCAGATTTGCTACTCAAGCAATATGAGACAGGAATGCAAGAATGTAAGTTTACAATGAAACCAATTTTTGAGTAATAGAATATAACTTTCATTTACTGGTTATATTCAATCTTGATGTATGTGTGGACCCGGCACAGGGCAGGCCAGTATATACCACAATCAAAACGTTTCCTCTCCACTACACCACACATTCCTCAGTCACTAGACTAGAGTAAGCATCACAACTGTGTTGTGGGTTTCGTGGGCTATAGAGTAAATTGATAGTCTTTTCTGTGGACCTGACTAAAATAATGTGTTAAGTGTGTGGGCTAGAAAAGTTATTGTTGTAGCTCAAGACCTTGAAAGTGGAGCTGTGAAATATAAGTGCAAGGTTTCAGTGTAGCCTAGCAAGAAATGCATTATAATCAAATTATCAGCTTCTCTTGAAAGAAAGCTTAAGAATTATAATTATATTGACAAACTATGGATACTGCTTGTGTAAAAGCTTTCCACTATACTTAGTGTATAAAAGATTCTCATAGTACTAGAGCTGTACATATGTTGGGACATGGGCTGTGAATGTTTAAGATGTGTTTCCTCCTAAGAAGTTGATGTTAAGAGGCAGGAAGCAAGGGGGAAGGAGGGGGAAGGTGTGGGTGAGAGATATACAGCACGTGGGAAGGAAAGAGAGATGGAGGTAGAGATAGTGGCTGAGGAAATGAGAGGTGAAAGTGATCTGGCTGTGTTACTTCCTCTCAGCCAGTGACACTCCCACACTCCTACTCTCATATTTAGACACCTAGAGAATTTCCTGCCCCCTCTCCCACCAACCTACCTTGACACTAGTTGGCATACCTACTCAGAGAAGATTATCCCATACGTATGTATTGAACATCAATGTAATTCACGTGTGTAGTAGCTTAGCGTCAGTGTCATTCTTCAACTGTGAAAGAAAGAGCACAGTGGGCATACCAAGAGTATAGGGGCAAAACACTAATCAAACCATCCAGTAGCTGGTCTCCCTCCGAAGTTTCCCTCAAAATGATAGCTGGAGCCCATTGCGCAGTAAAACCTGTCTAATCTGGTTACCCTCAGGCCAGCTTCAGTTGCCCTGATTAGACAGGTAGTTAGTTAGCAAGCTATTGTACAGCTAACTGTTGGGACTTCAGTTTGTGACCAGAATATGGAGGTGACCCCATTACTCAGGTGACCACTAGATCAGGTTTCACTGTAGTTACATATGATCAATGATCATGTTGGAACATTATGTACTGTTTTTATGAGAAACACAATTGACTGAGTGCAATGGCCTTGGGAGACTATGCTTTTAGGTTATGCCTATATACCTGGGCCTCAATAATGCCGTGATGCTAACAAACTTATGTTTATGTGCAGATCAAGCAAGACTGCTAGAGGCACGGCTAATGACAGACAAAGCTGCCTTGGAAAGAGTTACTGCCAAGGCTTCTCAAATAGGTGGCGGAGGAAACAGTAGTAAGTTGCTATTTTAACCTTGCTGTTGCTGCACATAAGCGATGGTTATGATTGTCATTCTATCTGCCTGTCTGCCTGTCTGCCTGTCTGCCTGTCTGTCTGCACGTATACTAGATTTCTGGGAAGCATTCATAGCTGCTAACAATTGGTCCAAATGCTTATTTGCATAGTACATAGGTTTCTTGCAACCACTCATGTTATGCAGGCAAGAATTATAGTGTTGAAATGTAATTCAATTGTACCTCAGTAGTCATGCAAGGGAAGAAGCAGGCATCTCTGGTTAGATTTCATTCCTGCACTAATAAAGTATTTTCTTTCAATGAAAGTTACTCTGAGTTTTGGTTTTGGGTTTGGTTTCACTTTGTATGCATGCATAGAGAGCACTGTGGTTCAATTGTATTGTTATTATTCCATACTTTACCTATATATGTGTACTCATTTGCAGATGGAGGAACACGAACCTGTTTAGAATATAGACGAATCACCACACCAACTGTTCGCGACACGTGTATAAGATGGTCCGACGAAGAAGGTTTGTCACTTTCTTTTGTATTGCTGCTCTAAAATTTAATATTTAGTGTGATAGCTATACCATAGTCACATTAAGAATACATCCAGCAGTTGATGTGCACATAAGTAGTAATTTATGGGCAATGCATAGCTAAAAACTTTGTGTGTGCGCGGTGCGCGCGTGTGTGTGTGTGTGTGTGTGAGTAAGAGTAAGAGTATATAGAAAATGGATCAATTGTTAACCAGAAAAATACGAGCAATTACTTTACCACAAAATTAATTTCATCTCTTTCTCCTCTCCCTATCCCCTCATCCCATCTAGAAGGCTGAGAATACTAGCGGCCTAACACACAGTACCTGGACACTTCAATACATTTTCACCCCACTCAGACACCCAACTCTAGTGAAAAACAATACCACGAGTCATCCATTACATTTATACTGTCACCCCCTTCTTTTATAATCACTCATTATTTTTACAAGTGATAAAATGATATGGTATCATGCTCTCTGCCAAGAATTGTTTGTCAAGTTAAAGTCAATGAAAATAATAATTATTTTGAAATGTTTTCCGCTCCCGTGTTTAATGATGCGTCATGAGGAAGGTTGTGGTATGTCCGGGACATTAATACAAAGCTATATAACCCCACTAACATTTTTATCAAAGGTCTAATTTTATTAACATGTTCAAAGCTCAAAGCAGATGTTTATAGGCCAACACACACAGCATAATCTTTTGTCACGCATAACTGTAGTAATTTTGTGGTGTGATGAATCATCACATATATAGAAATAAAAGCATGTTCCATTTCAGAGTGGTTTGTTTTGTGCAACAAAAGTTAAGTGGTATATATTGGTTTAAAGGGAGCTCATGGTAGAAGATTACAAATGCTACATAATTTCAGTACAAGTTGAACAATTTTTCACTATAATTCTTTCACTATGTCCCACTGTTCTTAATAATGGTTGTTTGGTCATATTAAATTTAATCTTACTGGTAAAATCCCTTCGACATACTGATCTTGTTACTAGCTAGGTATCATGGAACAAACATCAACTGTTTACTTGTTAGAAGCAATAAACAATTGATAATTATAGAAAGCATATCACAAACGTCTGAAATTGAAAGTTGCTATGTTTCTATAAGAACACTGGTTCCCTTTATCATGTGAACTCAATACTGTATTATACTCTGTTATATAGGTATAAAGTACGCAGTTGAGAAGTGTTAGGTGTAGTTTGTCGAGAATGTCCCACCAGAGGTTTTTGATCATTGCTGTGGCCTTTTTGGTTCTTTGTCTACTGTGGAAGGTTGGGTCATCTGAGAGAGAGTGTCCATCTTGGACCACAGTGAAGTGGCCGGAAGATGGCTGCACGTGTGGAGCATCTATTAAGGGAGCAATTGAGTGTGATAATCACACTATGCAAACTGTTGTGTATCTTGGCTGGTGTGTAACTCTCTATGATGAGTCTACAATAGAGAACAGCAAAGAAGAAGGAAGGCCTCTTGTTGCTGGTCTATGCCCTTCTCTTTCTAGACTTAACTCAAGCACTAGAGCATCTTTTATACTACCCAGGAACCGAGACAGACTTCAGTCAGCAGTGTGTGGTCCCTACCTTAGGAAGGGACTTCTCTGTGCAGAGTGTGAGAGTGGTTACGGCCCAACTGCTTATTCCTTTGACTGGCACTGCTCTAACTGCTCATATATGTCGACGGCCACAGCAGTTTTAGTTTATTTCCTTCTGGATAGTGTTCCCATTGCCATTCTTTTTCTGTTATTCATGGCATTCCAGGTGAACATTATGTCCGGTCCACTGTTTGGCTACGTTGTCTTCTGTCAGTATGTCATAGTTGTTAGTTCAAACAACGGAGAAATTTACAAATCAGTGATGTCACATCTTCTGTATCCGCTAGAACTTCTCTGTCGGTTATCTCTGACTATGTCTGCTGTATGGAGCCTGCTCTTCTTCCGCTATATCGTCCCACCATTTTGTATCTCTGAAAAATTGAAGGGATTTTATCTCATTGCTCTTAAATTTTCAACAGCTATTGTTCCTCTTTGCCTTGTTGGAATTGTATTCTTTGTCATGGAAACCAACCTGAGGAAGTTTCAACCACTCAAACAGATTTGTAACTGCATTTCGAAAGTGTTTTCCTTTATCAACAAGTATGTTCCAATCAGAGGGTCTGATTCGGTCGTTCATGTATTTGCTACATTTATTCTACTGTCGATATCAGTAGTAACAATACAGACCAACTTACTAACTACTGTGGTACCTCTCTACAATGTGTCGGGAGGGATTATTGAGTGGGTACTCTATCACGATCCACTAGTTAAGAAATATAACACAGTGCACATTTTCTTCCTTGTACTGGCTTTTGTACTGATGCTGATTCTGATTTTATGTCCGGCACTAGTTTTACTTGTCTATCCTACTTCTTTCTATGCCCAGATATCTCGGTCTCTTAGTCCACGGAAACAAATAGCTATCAAAATCTTTGCCGAGACATTTCAGGGTAGTTTTAAGGATGGTTTAAATGGAACGCGGGACTACAGAGTGGTTCCTGGGCTGGCAGTTTTGACAGCATTCTTGTACAACGCAGCAGAGCTCTTCTTTAATCAACACATTGGATCTGTTGCAACCACATACATAGTGGGAGGGTTTATAAACATTGCCATCTCCTTTGGCTTTGCCTACACACAACCTTGCAAGACTTGGGGTACTAACATATCACTCATCTTCCATTTCAATTTACTTGGGGTCTGGTCAATTATCTTTGGTCTCTGGGTTCAAGATACTTTACTAAGCACACAACTTGTGCCTTTAGCCATTATATTTCTACCTGCCATTCCACATCTTATAATGGCCATCTGGATCATGAGAAAGGTGTGTGTATTTCTAAAGGAATACTGGACTAGAAGAAAAACTGCAGGGAGAGATGGTGAAGATGGGGGTCATGGTGGTGAAGGAGAAAATGATGCTGAAAGAGAAGCACTGGTAAATAGAGAAGGAGGTGAGGCCGTGGGAAGGAGACTAGAAGAAAATGTTAGTGATACACAAGAGGTGTATGAAAGAGAAGGAGGAGGTCTGGTAGGAGGAATGGACAGTCCTCCTCACCAGGGGCTGAGGAGTATGATAAAGTGGTGGAGAGAGAGAAGGAGTAGCAGAGAGGCTCCATTCAGCTCTACTCCAACATTGAGTGGTTCAGGATATGGAGCACTAGACAGTGTGGCCTAATATCAACTGTTAAAATATGTACATGACTGACAATATTGTGTGAACAGAATATTGCATACTCATTGTGTGTGTTACAAGGAGTTTCAGTTACTTTAACTAAGAAAGTTTGTTTGGGCAAATAGGAAAAAAATCTTTGCAACTAAGCACAAACAATAAACCGACACCATTAGTCAGAGCTTCAGTATATTATAGCTACAAACAAGAAACCAGTGCTGATATGATATTAAAGTTGGATGCTGTAGTCATTATCAGGAATCATAGATGTTCTCTCTGGCAGAGACTCTCTGCCGACACACAGGACATTGACGTAACCTCCGACTGCAACTCACACAGACACAGAAATGTCGACATGGTTTCAACACAACACGTTTCTGCTTATCCCAGCACACTTTGCACAGCCTGTCCCATTCATTTCCACCACCATTACTACCTTGTGCTCTTCTTGATCGAGTAGCCCATCTTCTTACAATAGGGAAGGGACAGCATTTAATAGTTAGTGATACACACCGACGGAACACTATCAATATAGCTTGTAATCCTTGCCTTGTACAATGACTAAGTCTATTAAGCCATTTTGGGGGCTGTCCATAGTAACAATTGCTTAATAGGTGAATGGTAAAATAAACCATTAACAATGTAGCTGTTAGTAGAATAGGAGCGAGAAAGGCAATCTTTATACAATTCACCAGGCTCAGCGGCTGGGTAACCATCTCCAGTGCGTGATTAGCCATCTCAATATTGACGGAGAGAAAGTACGAAACGAAGTCAGAGACGCGGGAAAGTGAATATAAGATGCAGATGAAGAAGAACATTATAAGGTTTAAAACTCGCATCAAGAGAGCCAGAATGGCCGAAAGACACCACATACCCACTTTGAATAACACCAGAAACACATCAGGAATCAAACATAAAAGATTAACTGATATTTCATAAACTTTACTTGCCAAAGGAGCAAAGAAATATACAATGTAGACTGCAGCTCGGTACGAGACTACAAGAAATGTTATTGTAGTAGACGAAATATACCCGAACACGATTTGAAACAGCCAAACCCCGGCCCATAACCATGAAACGACCACCTTCCAAATCCCGGCAAATAAAAAGAGCATCTCGGAGGGGTATAAAACTAACTGATTGCTGGAAAATAATAGCTACGCCCCCTTTTGATACGAATGTGCGCATGCTAAAAAATTCTGCACGTAATCTGCGCGCGATGCGTTGAGAGAAGTCACAAGAGACGCGTTTAACCTCTGTTCTATCTATGGTTTCAACGCAGGGCAGACACACGGAAATAAATATCCTATATAGCTCCTAACTAAAAATTAAAATCATCTGGATTCACGTATTTTCTCGCACACACGGGCTATGCGGGCAAGCCTTATGCAGATAATATATCCTATATGTCTATCACGTGACAAACGCGCATGCGTTTTTGGGGACACGTGCAGAAGGAGGATTTTAGTCATAAAAGATGTGAATGACTTCCGATCTCTCTATGGGAGATCTACATACAGGACAGACACCTCTCAGTCTACCACTACACTCTACACAGACACAGTAGTGTCGACATGGCCTCAACAACACCCTCCTCTCCTCATCCATACATACTATACATAGTCTACTCTGCTGATGGTCTTCACTCTCCTGTCTCTCTGGTACATTAACAGTTGAGGGAGAATAGGTTGGGGGTGACCCCGCTCGTGACTGTTGATTGATTTGTGGGGAAGATTGGGAGCACTGGTGTGCCATTAAAGATGGTGGTTGTGCTCTCGGTGGTAATGTATTTCTTCTAGGGGAGACTGGTGATCGATTAATTTGCCGTTGTAATAGAGGAGCCATCCTTCTCAATTGGTTTTGTTCTTCATCAGAGTCATTTCCAACATTACCTGGTCCATCATCTTCTTCCTCCTCCTCCACCTCTTCTGCTCCAACCCACCAATGGTAGATGACTACAACACAATATCTCAATCCAGCCATTATCAGGTGTCTCTTGCGTATCAAAGTGGTGACTACCAGAGACAACAACAGAGCCACAAAAACCTTCCATAGCAAAATTCTTAAAAATCCACTTTCTCCTTTAGGCCTAAATGAACGGCTCTCAGAGTAATGTACTGATTGATATTGAGCTCTTTGACCAGCCCGAAACTGTTTTTCCTTTGTTTCAGTTGAAACAAGAGTTAAAATGGAATTTAGTAAAGCTCTCAATACATTGGTGATTAGGTGTACTGCTCTACTAGTGATATCAAGAACTGTTCCAACCAAGCCAGCTAGGGTAGGCAAAACATCTTTAACAACACCGTACACGGTGCTGTAGACATGGAATATCCAAGATAAAACGTTGTAGACGAACATCTGCACCGTCGCAACAGCGTTCAACGTAACTCTGAAACACAGAGGGATTACTCTACCCATCATAACGTCAGCAATCGTAATGATCAACTCTATTGAGCCTATGACTACATCCAGTACTAGTCTTACTACCATTGAGATGATAGAGATGACGAGAGAGAACGTCTCCATCATTATTTCCAGTATATCTGGAACTAAGTCCGTCATGAACCAAAAAACAGCGTCCATTATCATCGTGAACATAGTTTGTAGTAGTTTGGCGTTTCAACGAGTTCATAAGTATTTCAGCCCCTTCTTAAAATTGTGGACGTCTAGCTAAGACAGCTCCCTAGCTTTGCGTGAAATCACGTGCAACATTCAACCTTTGAACTCGATCCGCTCCCTCTTCTAGAAGACGCGCATGCGCATGTAAAGACGTGCAAAGGCGCGCTAAGCGCTTAAAATCCGTGCTTAATTAAGAGCACACAAACACATGTATCATACATGTAACAGTGACTGGATCCAGTAAGTTATCACAATGATACAATAATGATCATAAGTTTTGTACACAAAGGAGAAGGAGAGATGAAGATGAGAAAGAGAGAGAGAGAGAGGGAGAGAGAGAGGGGTTTGAGTGAGTTACAATCTGAGCTGCCAACAGTAGAAATAAAATCTGACGTTTTACAAAAATTACAAATTAATATCAACTTTTATTGACTGTCTTTTGAGTTGCAATGTCATCGATTTAGTGCTTCATTTTAGATGGTGCTGAGATATACAGTTATTATCAGGAGTGCTTGATATTAGTATTGTGCTAGCCAGTGGAATGTGAGAAGAGAGAAAGAGAGAGAGAGAGAGGGAAATAGTGGAAGAGGAAAGGAGAAAGAGGGAGAGAAAAGTAAGTAGAGGCAAAGAGCAGGTTCAGGGGGGGGAGCATAAGGAGAAAGAAATAGTGATAAAGATGTTATAGAGTAGTTGTACGAGTGTCACAAAGAGAGGATGGAGAGCGAAAAGGAGGAGTCGGGTTCATTTGCAGGGGTACATGGTGACATAGCCATCTCTCCCCGACAAAATGTCTGACACAGAGTAGCTACCATTGATGACCCGTAGCAATCGAACACGATGAAGTTTAGAGGTTACCAACAAGTCTGACCTTCAGAGGGGAGGATTGAGAGTGAATCATAACAGCATATTGTGTAGTATGTATGTGTGTATATATACTGAGCGTACATTTAGCGTAATTGAACTCTCTGCACTACTGAGCAGTACAAAGCTAAAGCAATTCATACAAATGGAGTGGTAACAGATGCAAATGGGAGCACAGAATGTGTCTACTCTGTGGAGGAGTGTCCACTTCTCGGAGAGTAAAAATGTATTATAGTAATTGTAATATAATTGTGTGACACTTAGTTTGTCCTTTGTTTGGAGGTTCTTGGAGTGTCTACACTCAGAGGTTCAAGTGTACTGTATTATACTATTTGGTAATGGAGATAGAGAGAGTATTGAACTGACTGTAGCATCTTGTCGTCACACTCCAGTAGTATATCTCCATTGATCTGCTGGGAACTGAATACCTCTCTGTACTGACTCAGTCCCATTGACTCCAACATCTTCAAAATCTGTTACAGAGATGGAAGGAGGCAGAGAGAGAGAGAGTGAGGCATGGAGGAATGTGTAAGGATAAAAGGGTAGTCTATCGAGCAAGTAGACCCTCCCTTCTGTAGGTTATCACTTTTTCAAATCACTACATGGGGTGGAGGAGAAAGAAGGTCTACATAGGAACATTTGATTTAAGTCTTATTCTCAGAAATCTTGGGATATGAGTAATGGTGTCTGTTCTACTAACCATGAGCATGTGCTACTATCAATAACTTCAGACACAAGGTTGATGTTTGTGAACTAAGGATCCTCATAACCAAGACCATTCTGAGGTCTAGAACCAAGAACGATACCAGGCTGGTACAAGTAGCTTGGCACTGTGACCCACCACATCACATACTAATGCTAATCAACCATGTTTAGGGGTCTACCCACACACCAGCCTCAACTACTAGCTACTCTTACGTACCATACAATATGATCACACAATATGACTCCATAAAATCGCCTGATGTGGCCTGATCATGTATTAGGCTCTTCCTCTAACATGCCTCTCTCACACCATAGCACACACCTACTCATTCTCAGCTATCATAACAACATACTACATACATACTTCTCTCCATACAAACACTATATCTAGTGAGGTCTCCCAGCATCAGTATACATAAGGCTTACACAAACAGGATTCAGAGAACTATGTATGTAACGCTATCTCTCTGAAAGATTGTAATTTCCCAATATACTGTATATACAGCTTCATCTCCAGACAGCCTGGAATATCTATTTTTTGGCTGGTTCATAGTAGTGACCTAATCTTTTAAAGGATTATTCTAGGCCAAGACAAAGGTTACTCAGTTAGACAAAAGATTTAAGGGACTAATGGTTGTTAACAAACTTTCATAACACGATATAATAATTTGTTGAATTACTACAAATATTACTTATGCTTGTGTTTTTTATCACTGGGTTGGGCTGACTTGATTGTATACACAGCACACGAAATGAAACAGACCTTTATTTAAAAAACTTAGAAGAGTTTAGACATGTACAGAAATGCTCAAATGTTTTTAGAACAAACTCATCAAAACACAGTGGAAAACACAGTGAAATATTGCAATTCCTCTTCTAGTAGTAAATCTGTATGTAGCGTCCCAGTCATAGTTCTCAGAAAATATCTCAGTTCATACAATATACTGCTATAGGCATTCACACCCTAGTCACACCACCATCACTATTATCATGTATGTATGACATAATAGTTAAGCTACCATCTGATTCCCTTGGCTCTCACTCACTCACTACAAATAGAACAACAGTTAAGATTATTCACCACCAAGACATTAGCTGACATTAGCTGCAGCCCTAACCACTCTCAGCATGAGGCAGGAAATTGAATTCTAGCAGCCAATAAAAGACAGCTGGGGAATAATAATGGACCCAGGGTAGCCATTAGAGGGACTCAGAAAACAATGGAATAGAGGACCACTCAATTAGAACAGTGGGGGGACTTCAACCACAGTCATAATAACCTCCTGCAGAACTAACTATCCCAGGGTTCCTCACATACCACAGACCCAATGATGCAACTTTCAGCCACAGTAAATTTATTGAAGCTATTTATAAGTGTACAATGATGTTACTTATCACCGTTCACCTAGCAAATTAAGACTTGAAACCCCCTTGAAAAGCTATTACACTATTGGATGTGTTTATAATAATGACCAGTTAAAAACATAGTCAAAAGTAATAAATTATCACAGCATAAATCAAACACCACATAATTATGGGACAGTGATATGATGCATGCAATTTCGTTCTACTTGTATATACCATGTACCTAAAGAAAGTGTAGCAGTATATAAGGGCTAAATATAGTACAAGTGGAACAAAATTGCATTCTTTCACTGTATCCCATTGTTCCTGAGCGGTTTGTTCTATCTTTAGTAACATTTCTAAATGTAGCCCTTATTATACTGCTACGTACAATTCCTCTAAATATACCTTAAAGTAAGGCAAGGCTAACTAATTTGTAGCCTAGGACATGCTTGTGGTAAAGGTTTAAAATCCGACCCCACCCAAGTCAGGATCAGCAGATCACACCATACTACTTGGCTGGGCTTGGGAGCCAAGTGAACCATCATAATTGTATAGTATTCATAGAATATGGCATATTATAGCCAGCGTCATAGAGACTATCGGCAGTTAACACCTCATGAATATTAGGACGACCACACCCCTTTTCGAGAGCCCAGCACCACACTTGCACTGTCTATCTATACCTACTGCCTTATACTATTGTAGAATCAAGTATATTTCAGATTACACGTGTAAACTATAATACTGCTTGTCCTTCCCTATTATAGTACATACATTAGCCACGGTATAAGCTACACACTTACTTAGCTAATGTACAATACTATGTAGAAGATGGTGAAGTCTTAGAGTTATGTCAGTGCACGTGGAGCTGTACATTAAAACATGTACAGAACAATGACATAAGTATTACCGTACATACATACATACTGTACAGCAAGAATAGCTAACAACATGAGGCAAGTGGACAACAAACAAATCAACTACATCCAAAACAATTCTATTCAAAGAAAAGAACTGCCCTGGACGGGACTCGAACCCATGACATACGCACAGCAAGCACAACCCAAGCAAGCATTGGGCAAATGTAATACAGTTTCCATGCCTAGATTTAAGTACTGTAGTATCGTCTCTGTAAACATGTATGTGAACATATACATATTGTATAGATACATCGTATCACTGTATGGCTGATAGTACTGTGTTAGCTGTATGAGTGGATGATGCAAGAGTGAAGGGAGAAGAAACATGGTACATGTGTTTTTTGTTGATGTTGAAACTGCAACGGGGATGATAGTGAGTGGAGAATATGAAAAAAACTATAAACAACAAATAGTGTCACACAATACACTGCTCACACCTCTAGCACACCCTGAAACCATGGCAACAACATCACTTTAGCCCGTGAGATACAACTATAATAGTATGAATAACACAGCTATAAACATAGCACGTGATAATAACTGTTTTAGTTCTTCTTTAACCCAGGAGAATGTCCAAGGTATAGTATTGTATTTCCTAGTATTACAAATTGAAGAGTTTTGGATTGATTTCAGTGCCTTTTAAATGCATGGTATTAAAGAGGATATAGTGTGACTTGAAGACACATAAAATGGTCCAAACTCTGCCCTATAATCCAACTTAATACAACTTTCTCTATGTATCTAACACTACTGGTAGCTAGCAATCATTATGCTGGTAAAAGGTGGATATATTCAGGTCAATAGTGGTAGGCTCATTGTTAAATTCAGTGCAATAGCACTCTTTGTTTTCACCTTCAAAATTCAGGCACAATCAGGGCCAGGAGCATTTAGTGAGATACATATATCAGGTGTGCATGCGTGTGTGAGGGAGTGATGAGAGAGAATTACATGCCACAGATGAAAGGAAACACTCCGTGCTAAATCCTGGACCAATTCCAATTCTATGAGTATGCCAACTTTTTACAGTGCCTAAAACATGGTATGGACAAACTACATGGAGTAATAGGCTGAGTTTAAAGCATTCCTTCTCCTTTGTAAGCCATGTGAAGACCTCACTATATACACCTCTTTGGGAAATACTTCAGAGAGTGTAGCAGTAATGGAGTAAACAGGAGGTACATACAATGTATGCATGCGTGTAGTATGACAACACACTGCATAGCAGATTATACAGGGGTTATATACTACCAAATTTGCCAATATTGAAAGAATTTGCTAATATTTGAGAGAAGAAATAAAAGTAGATATCAATATTGGTATATTATAGCCAAATTGGGCAGGGTTTAGTCAATTTGGCAACTGGTTGGGGACCTCTACTATTGTATGTAGTTCCCTTTGTACATATTTCTCTTCCTGGTCCAAACCAGCACAGAGACTATGTATTACTGTAATACACTTGATAAGGATACCTCCATAGAGAGGACACAACAGTTATAGCACCCTCTAAAGAGAGGACAGGTGGTGGTAATATGTACCTGAATGCTGTCCATTGACTTGAGATAGGCTCTGTTCTGTTGTCTGACATCCTCACTGACTTCTTGACCTCCATCCATACTGAGTGATGGTTGTAGCTTCTTCTCTACCTCATTGACACTCTTCTGTTGACTGAGAAGTGAGGGACTGGATATAGACAGAGAGGGGGAGAGGGAGAGGAGGGAGGGAGAGAGAGCAAATAGAGGAAAGAGAGAGGGTGGAAGAGAAGAAAGTAACACAGAGAGCAATACAAACACAGAAAAAAATACTTGCCTACTACCTTGCTTTGTTCAATGATCCGCCCCTAAGAGGCATGGCACACCTATATAAGTGGTTACATTGGTCACCATACATTACACCAAGTCTGCCTGGGCTTTGTGGGCCCAGTAGACACACATGATAGAATCCCCCTTCAAGTCAGGGGGGAGGCATGTTAACAGAGAGGGAGAAGGAGGAGAGAATATTTTGTAAAATGGTCATGCCTGAAAAAGTCTTAGGCATAGCA
>JAODVQ020281799.1:0-12649 GCA_025400075.2 Phenganax stokvisi
TGCGACATCTTCCACTTCCATTGCTCATAACAACCAAACCATCAACCGACCAAAGAGAGTGAGGTGACATGTAATCCACCACACCAACCGCATTTCTGTAATAAACGTATGTTTTGGAGGAGGTCAAAGGTTATTGTCGGGTGGGACACGCAGTAACGGGGAACTCAGTTTCAAGCTATATTACTCATGACAAGTAGATCACAAGCAACTGTTATGGTGAGGAGCCATATTGTTACACCCACCAGTTCTATATAGTCTATCAATATACACAGAGTAATCATTGGACAACTCCTACGAAGAACTCTTCCTTTCTCTCTTCCTATCATCAGAGGTCATACTCCTCAATAGGTCAAAGTACAAGGGGTTTAAATGGGAGACCTGCAGATTGTGATGATGATTGGCTGCCTTGAGAATTGATTGTTCCATCTGCAAGTACTAGATGAAGTAAAGCGAGCAATGCACTCAATGATCACTGATATGCAAACAAACGTAACTTTGGAGGTCCAAGTTCTCTACGAGAGTGGAAATGCTTTAAGTGAAAGAGTGCAGGAGGTGGAATCTCAATACCCTCATAATCTAGCTTAGAGTTTGATTCTCCAGAGACCAGGCGGAGACGCCGTGTCTCCTTGCAATTACAGGCTAGTTTGACTCCTTTGAAAACATATGTACAAATGTAAATTATATTCAAGCTCAAATAAGGAAAGTGTACAAAAGTCTACCAAGTGACGAGAAGCTGAAATTAGATGAAAAGTATTTTACCCAATACACGTTAATTTTTGATGTACAGAATGGACAGTGAGTGCAATGGAGCTGTAGTGAAATCTGTTTATATGGGCTAAATAACAAAGCCAGTGAAGATATTAAGTGTATGGCTTATTGCCTATATTCACCTATGTATGTGTATTATGTACTACAGATGGTTTGAGTGTTTACCGCAGAACTCTAAGACATAAAACAACAGATGCTGAAAAAGAGAGGGAGCTACAATATCCATGACAACAATGTGTAAGTATTATTTTTTGCTAAATAATATGGGTGTATATGTATTGTAGTACAAATTGAATAGGCACTCAATATATGTGACTCCTGAAGAGGAGGAAAAGTGGAAGGATGCCCATCCATCAAGGATGTTGGATGAGGAACAGTTGATGCAAAGACATTGAAAGCTAAGCGCCCTTCGTGGAGATCACAAACTCTAAATCAGATTATTGAGGAAATTGAGCAAGGTTACGAACTAGCATCAACCCATCACAAAAACAGCGCATATATGGTTCTCCTTCTAAGTGTGTACCCCCCTCAAGAGCAAAAGAATGGATGATATCATCACCGTAACGTTCTCATTCACCTTGAACAAGTATTGGAAACATTTAAAGTATATAAGTAGGTTGTTATGTCATGCAATAGCCGATGCCAAAGTTATTATTTTACCTGCAATCATATCTTATTTTATGTTATTCTGTGAATACCGCAAGCTGAATATTAAATATACACTTGTGCCTAACAATGTCTACACATTGCATGCATGTAGTGCACACAGAGGTGTATACAGAGAGTGCACTATGCACACCTATTTAGCACACCTGATATTTTACTGTTGTGTATAACAATTAGTGCACATCTCCTCTATATCCCCCATGAATGTGATGCCTCTGTGTCACCCCTTCCATCTGACATCCCAATTATCCTTGAAGGCTTTTGCCTCCTTGGCTGTCCCCTCCTACTGTAATGAGGTCCTACAGAGTATGATAAACGAAATCAAGGAGTCCCTAGCTGTACTACACGAAATGGGTGATTCACATTTGGAAACTACACCTCTCTAGCTGATCAAAGCTTTCATGCTAACATTCGAGAGACGCTGGAAAATATTTTGGGTGGCCCCATCTCTAGAGTGGTCATGGTGGAAGGCTTCTCTCCCAAGCAGTCGGGGCGGAGTTGGTCTCAGAAGTGCCCGTTTACATGCCTCAGCAGCATTTGTAGCCTCCTGTTACCACTCCCTGCCTTTGATTGGAGATATACTTGACTGTCAGCCATCTCTTTCTCCAGATTTCGATGCAGCCATTACCACCCTCTCCACTGCTGCTTCTCGACCTGACTGGCAGTTTCTACATGACATTGATGTTCCCCTACGACAGCGCAACTTGTCTTTTGCCATTGATGAAGCCTTACAGCAACAAATACTTGCCTCAACCCCTCCATCTGTGCCCGGGGCTTGACCCTCTCGACTTCCCTGCCGCATGCTGGTGACTTTCTGAATGGAGTGCCGTCTGCTACTTTAGGCCTGTTGCTACAGGATCAGGAGTTCCGCTACTGCATGCAATACTGGCTGGGAGTCCCTCTCTACAGCACCTCCTACTCTTTTCCTGAGTGCCATGTTACCGCTTATCAATTTGGAGACCATCAGGTTGGCTGTGGGGGCAACGGAGACAGAATCACACGCCACAACGTGATACGGGATGTCTTCCTTTCTGCTGCCCAGTCTGCTGCCTTAGCACCCTCACGTGAAGTCGCTGTAATTTCAAATTCTGTATCATGACCTGCCGACATTCTTTTACCATCATGGCATCGTGGTCGTTCTGCTGTCCTCGACATCCACGTTATCTTGCCGCTCCAGCAGTTAACCTTACACGAGGCAGCCCGCACTCCCGGCCATGCTCTTCAGGTTGGAGTGCAGCGGAAGTGGGCAGCTCGCATGTCATCCTGTCGATCCTCTGGCCTTGATTTTATTCCACTTGTGACGGAAACATTAGGAGGTCTCGCTGACGATGCTATTTAAACAATCCGCAATATAGAAGAGGCCATTGCCCAACGGATCTCCTCTCAGGACTCCTCCACATGCATAAAACATCTATTCCACCGTACTGCCATTGCTCTGTGGTGGGGAAACGGTGCTCTTTGGATACATCGCTGACCCATTTCCCCCCCCCCCTCAGCGGACGGTGTCCTTTAGTTTAAACTTTTAGATCAATATTATTATCTTGTATTGCTTGTATTGTATGTTAGTCTGTGTGTGTTTGATGGTATATACTTCTCCCTTTTTTCTTTTTTTTCGGAATTTTCCCCTAGAGTCTGCTTTATTTTTGTATTGATCATCTTTTAACATTAAAAAAAATTTTTAAAAATTAGTGCATAGAGAATACCCTGTGCACACATAGGCCTGTACGCATGGTATACTCTATTGTAAAACAATGTTTTGTGCTGTGTATTCACATGGTTGTTCCAATACACATGAGGATACACTGTCACACACTAGATGTGCAATCTAAGTATAACATCTGTAGTTCATCACTTTTCCTCATGATATACATAATGTATCACATAGGCATTAGCACAGTGATGGGGAAAGTTTCATGTGATCTACCTTTTGACCAGGTTTGGTTGTCAGGGACCCTTGTATTTATAACACATTTTATTGGTTGCCATGAAGACAGTGTGATATCACACTTATGTGGAGAAAGTTTCATGTGGTTTACCTATGGATCAATTTTGGTTGTCAGGGACCCTTCTGTTGGCAACTAATTAATGAGAACAATTCTGATTGGTTGCCAGGGAGACAGAGCAACCTAATGATTACCATGGAGATAGTTTTTTTGGACCAAGTTTGGTTGTCAGTGACCCTACTGTGACCATTAAACAAGTTTTTGTTGCCTGAGGCTGTTTGTTTTTGTTTACAAACTTGTTAGTATTTTCAATATTGGTAATTAGTTAAAAGTTGTATGGAAAGTTTCACAACAATTCTACCTGAAGAACAAGATAAAAACCTTATCTCCTATAGTACAATACATTAGCGCCCTTAGCAAAACCATGCCAATCCCTCTATACAAGGGCACTCTTGTGCCCTTGTGATCTGGCATGTATATTTAAACATCTTCTGTATCATTACACCAATTGCTGTGTGAATTGTTTGCACTTTTACTTAGCAAAGACCTCACCTCTAACCAGCCAGGATACAACCACCGGCTAGGATCTCCCTCTACCCTCAAGACAATTTAATTTCCAACCTCCAGCCAAGATCTTCCCCCCCCCCTCCCACCCTCAAGCCAGTATCTCCCGCTCAACCACACTCCAGCCAGGTTCCCTCCCCACCAAACGGACAGGATCCTTCACCCACCCTCCAGCAAGAATCTCCCAAGCCCTCACCCTCCGTCCAAGACCCCTCCCCACCCTCCATCCATTACTCTGCACCTACCTCTCTATCTTATCTCCACCCCATTTACCCTCTGCTCTCCAGCATGGATCCCCACTGTCCCCACCCTCCGTACATGATCCCTACTCTCTGGCCTGGAATCTTCTCAAACTGAAAATAGAAAGTATGTCTGTTTGAGTTATATTATCCTACTAAGCTGCAAGCGGTTATTGCCTAATAGGATTTACTGTTCAAATTGGGGCCAAGAAAAAATCTGCGAGGTCAAATCCTATATACTACATTTGATCTTACTGCAAAAGCAAAGTTTAGGTGCACCGTGTGCAAAGAGGAGGGCATAGTAGTAGAAGCACGGAGAGAACACACGTGTGTACATGCTAACAATGTATGAACCAGAAGCGAGCGAGACGGACGACAGTGAGAGCGATGGTGGAGATTCTGATGATGAAGATCGCCTGAACAATGATGATTGGTGAGACATAGCTATTGATGACGTTTGGTGGATGTGTGAGAGACGGGTAATATCTTTGCACGAGTGCTTATCAGTTAGAAGAGCTGTTATTTTCTCACTTGCCTTGGAATCTGGGGGAGGGGGGGAAATGAGGATATGTGTACAATGTAGTTGATGTAATACAGGAAGAATAACAGGCTAAAGGAGTCATGCTTGTTAGATGTCACTTCATTATTACATATTTGACATGGTGATTGGACTATGTAATGAAACAAGGTCAGCACTTACGTATCTTAACCATTTTTTTCCTCATATCAAATGTTAATGGACCATGGGTGCATTCTGGATGAAGTTCATGATGGTTCGAATGTACATTATGTTTATGATTATCCAATGATAGCAAGTTTACCTTCAGAATTTCTAATCGCCATCAGGTGTTGCGGCTACACTCCAATACATATGATTAGTCATACTTTAGTCCCACTTCCCAGCCAGCTCGCAATCTTTGTGCTTAGCCAATGTTTCCAATTAACCCTACACATTAGAATCTTACACACTTAATCTAATTCTTATCGTTAGCTACATGCCAAATATGAAAATAATGTAATGATCGGGGGATGTCACTGATCTGCTTGTGTCGATCAGTGACAAG
The DNA here is from genome assembly GCA_025400075.2 of Phenganax stokvisi. Classification (NCBI taxonomy): domain Eukaryota; kingdom Metazoa; phylum Cnidaria; class Anthozoa; order Malacalcyonacea; family Clavulariidae; genus Phenganax; species Phenganax stokvisi. Next base: position 5,245 of record JAODVQ020281799.1, read on the forward strand.
AACATCAATCTCCAGATCTTCTTCAGTGAGGTATCCTATCACTCTTCATAGACCTTCTTTCTCCATGTGTAACTTCCACTAACTACGTCGCTTAAAAATATTTTGAATGTTGATATTATGGTGTAACTACAAAGTATAGTTAGTAACCTGCACTAGTTTAAAACCGAACAATTTGTTGCATGAGAGATCGATGACGGAGTATGAACCATATTGAGCAATTGCGCAGGGCTATCTGCTCTTCCATCTCCAGCCAATTGTAGTGGATTCTTGTTGTATAGCAACAGTGACTGTTGCTGCTCGGTCCAAATTTTATTGACAGCTGGTTGTAAGATGTCTGACTGGTGCCAAAAAAATGTAGTTTTGCATATTATAATCCAAGTAAGAACGTGAAAAATTCGAAGGGCCTTTCTTGGTAAAGCACCACTGAAAAGGATAGCAGCCGGCAATCGAATTTTCCCTGCAGGAATTTTACCCACATTGGTTGACTGCCCCACACTCGAGTTTGTGAACATGTCATGCATGTTTGGGTGATGCTTAGAAATTTCCTAATGACCTTCTATGCAACTTGTGTTTGAGTATGTCCACAATATATACACAAGTTAAACAAAAGAGCAGTGCTGTAAACACTCACCTTGTTTGTGGGTTGTTTATTTACGATGTCACCAGATACCTTTAAAATAGTGTTCCTCACATTCATGTAACCATAACAAAACTTACTAAACAGGAGAAAGCCGGACAACGAGAGTGGCATCAACGCGAGAGACCACATCTATTGTTTAACGGGCCACTCCTCTGTCCACATATCGACAGGGCATAATGACGATGCGTCCTGCGCTGCTCTATTATCTGCGCGTGTTCTTTGCAGGTATATACAACACACTACCAAGGCAAAATTATTTCGACGGTACCTAACTTACGCTTTTCACTTAGTGGTGTGCATAGAAGAACTCAAACTAGTTCACCGTGAATGCGGGTTGTATAACACACTTAGCGGGTCAGTGGGTCTAATGTTTAAAATGCGGGCCTGACCCGCTATAGGCGGGTCACTTGGAATGTCTGTGAATATAAAAAAAAAAAAATTACTATGTTATCTAGCTGCACACATGATTATTTGACTTTTCTCATATACCTGACTAAGTTCATGATAGAACTCATCAGAGGCAGCAAATCTATTGAGTAGGAATACCATTTCTGTTGCTGTATCCGAATCTACTTGAGTAGAAGTTCAGCTGGAAGAAGAACAACTTGACTTTATAGAAGTTACTGCCTGACCTATCTCCAGAGAGACTTAACGTCCACTGTCATTGATTCCTGTTAGGGTCTGTGGTTTAAAACCATAACTTTGCAGTGGTACCAGGGCATCCTTAGTATAGAGATACCGAGATATCTTTCTTCTCCTAGTATTTTATTGTATTTGCATATTGTATATATGTTTGCATTTGATTCATTCCTATCCTCCTGTGTATTATATACAAGTAGAAAAATCATTTCATTTAAATAAAAGGGATGTAGGGATGGCTGATTCATCGAAAAGAATGGAAACAAAAATGCTGTAGCTGAGTATCACCGCTAATGTACATCCATGCCTACATCTTTCTTTCTACATAGCAATGTGTTGTATACATACAAGTTTAATAATCTTGAAAGAGCTAGCTACTTTCATCATTAAAAAAGAATTTAGAAGAAATGATCTTTTCTACTTTTTCCAGATATTTTTGGCTTTGCTTTTTTAGATCCCCGGAGCATGTATTGTGCATGAGCTCTTATAGAAGAGGGTTGTGTGTGGCTCGGATGGGTTTGGATCGGGTCTTGCAACGCTTGATACGCGCTCTCTCAGCTCAGCTGAGAGGCACGCGCGGGGGTGTGATTCCGCCATTTATCGTGTGCATGCGCCTCACTACAAAAAATGTCGTTCATCCAGCCAGCTCTAAGAAAGCCTGTATTTTCATGCCTATGGGTAGGATCAAACGTACGATTGCTTGAGGTCCGTCCACGTCTCGGGAACCAGGCGACTTGTTTGGTGAAAGAATTAATGCTCTATCTCATTCGGTTAGTGAGATATCGGGACTTAAGAAGAATTCCTGGTGATGACACAAAATCAGGAGAAACGGTCGAGAACGATTTCTAACGCAAAGCGTCTAGGATAGCCGGGCAGCATTTTAGCGTATCTTTGGCTATATTCGGACCATCAACATAGACTGGTGAGTTTCTAAAGCTTTCTCTTTTGTTTTGGCCTAGTTATGAGCTGTTCCTTTCCTTGATCACATGAGATTTCACTCAAGCCATCCCTACATAGATAATCTACCGATACTCTAATACTCTAATACTAGTATTGTAAAGTATTCTCTGTCCTCTGTAATGCCGCTGAAGCCACTTCACCTGAACTGTTTCCCCTTCTCCAACCAGCACATATGTGACCCCATCAAACGGTCTCCATCTGTGCCATGACCTCTTGCAATTTCTCCTCTTACTGTGCAGTTTGCCTGCAGCCTTCTTTAGTGTAGTTGAAAGTCAATTGCAGGTCCAGGGTCAGTAGCTGTCTAGCTATCTCACTGTTAATACCTTTGATGTAGGACTCTCCTTGTTTGTGAAGTTCGAGGAGGAGGAGTACGTTTGGTACTGATAGGGTACACAGGGGAGTTTCCTAGAATGTATTCCCTGCCAAACTTGTGGCAAGCTCTGTGCCACCTACTCCAACGCATTGATAGCCATCTTGTTTAATAAACAGCTGAAAACTTCCTGCCACCCTGCAATGATGTATAATGCTAGTGTTTTTACTGTGTATCTAAAAAGCTAGTATAATACAACATAGTTTGAAGCTAGATGCATGTAGACTATGACTTTAAGTGAATAGGAAATGTTCGTCTCTAGTATTGCTCTTCACAGACTGTCGATCGGATGTCATTTCGCGAATGCTGACATCTGACCAGCGTCTTCTGGCATATAGTAAGCGGTGTTGAGGTTTGAAGCAAAGTTAGGCTTAAGAAATCAGATACCCTAAGCATAAGTGGCAGGCCCAGCATTGGTCACAACTAGTGCACAAAGCGCATCATGTCCTCAGCATGACTGACTGAGCGCACTTGACGATATCCTGCCGGTTGGATTATACACAAGTCTTTAGCTTCATATATTGAGTAAATAGAGCAATTATAGAGAAACGTGAGTAACTGCTCTGTAACTTGGTTTGAGTCGTGTGTGCTAACTCACTACCAGCACAATTTGAAAACACGGCATACGCTTTAGACGTCAATTTCTCTCATCCATGCCTAGAAATTGGACATTTTCAGCTGCGGTTGTCCGCTAAACTTTGTATAGTAACAGTATGATATCTTCAAATATTTTAGACCAATTTCTACCAAACTGTGGTGACAGACCAAGTGGGCGAAGTGAAAAAATATAGAGTTTACATGGAAAAGCCAAAAAATAATTTAAAATGTACATGTGTAATCGAGGATTGAACAGTGCGAATGAAAGTTAGCTTGTGCGCTGAGGCAGAGGTCTTCATGAGAGTAGTCATTAGAGATTAAGAAACCGATGGCGGACCACTCCAAACACCTTTTTGGTTGTAGAAAATCTGTAAGAAAAATATTTAAGGTGAAAATTCAGCTGATTCTTCTCTTTAGTTACCTATCTACCAACTTTAGTACATTTAATCTGTTAGTTTTTTCATCTCTATTACCAATCCTGAACAGCCCTTCCTTCAGCCATGGACCATATCAAGATACCTAAAATCACTCAATTAGTCTCACGGACAGATCAAACTTGGTGTTGGATTATACTAAAGTGTATGAATTGTGTAATATTTTTACCAGAGACTAGTCACCTTACTCTAGAGTCAGCAAAATATAAAATCATTCTGTCCTGGTAATTCAGAGTCATCTCGGCTGACACAACTCTGTCTGGAATGAGTGTGACAGACTACTATTCACAGGTCAAGTACTCTACAAGATGGCAGGCTAAGTGCAAAATTGAGTGATACTTGGTTCAGTATCAAGTTGCTAACAAGTACAGGTTCTAAAGGACTAATAATTTTAGCAGTGGACTCCCCAGCATGGACCACCAAAATTTATTGACCAGAAATATAGCGTGCTCAGCGACATGTACTCATTTAAGGGTTGTACGTTTTCATAGCTTGGAGAATAAGAACCATAATAAAAGTTCTAGGTCGTAAGTAGTTCTTTATTGTTTCACAGGCCTTTTAGCCTTCAGTGACAACACAGAAAATGAATGACAAGAGGGTGTCGAAATCAGTCCAAATCTTTAAAGCATTTGACAAGGACAATTGCAATAATTACATTATATTATGTATCAAATACAAATATATATAGAAACAATACAGGTGTATTATGTCTCTGTGAATCTCAATATTTAGCTGTTCCTTGCATAAAGTCCAACATTGAAGAAAATTCTTGAGAGTAAATTTTATTGGTCTTATAGACTCACTGGCAAGGGCATATCCCCAGAGTGCTTCATCCATGTAAGAGCTATAATCATGTGTAGCTATATTATACTAGTTTTGGTACATGTGTTAAAAACAGAGTATTTTGGGTCATGATTTGTTGAACCAGCATGTAGCCAAAATGACAATCTGATTTTTAATGAATACTTATCAGTAAAGACTGAGACTGTATGAGAACTGACCTGTCAATACATCCAAAAGAGCAAAATATAACCTACTAAGTTTGTCGTAACGATCTAAGTGCCATACAGGGTCCTATATAAACTAATTATATTTACGACTGATCATGTGAGATAATGACAACTCTTGCTGTATTACTTACAATGACATAAACCTCTCAATCGTCATGACAGTACCATGGGGGTCTAATTCCCTTTAAGCTATTTTTTAGGCATACCTCTTTCTGTTTTTCACTAATTCGTGGCAACTTCCTTCTCGACTCGTTCTGTAGCTGTGAGTGCCTTTTTTCACATACCTTGAAACGATCTTTCCATTGCATAATTTGCAAAAGCAAAGTGCTGTATTATTGCTGCTACTAGCCATCTTGTTAATATCCTAACGGAATGATTTTGAATCGCGGAACTGACCAATCTCATTGAAGGTTTACATTTGCGCGGGGTTGCTTTGGCAATGAGTTCGCCTGTTTTTTGCCTCTTTTTGGATCTCTGGCACGCTCGACTCACCGTGTAGTAGCTTTCTCTACTGTGACTATGACAACCTGCAGCATGTCTTAGCTAGAAATTCTCTCCAGTGAACAACTGGAAGCTTTGATACCGCTTTTGCAAGCCCAGAAGCGCAAGATGGAGAGCGAAGGCAGCTCTTTCACCATCTCCAAGATGCTAGAGAGAGTAAAGAGAGGAATGCGAGCCACCAGTGCTCAAAAGTACTTTTCGGTAAGTTTTAGTGGGGGCGTAGCTATAGCTATCGGGGGGGGCGTAGCTAGATGCTGGGGGCGTAGCTGTATCAAGCTCCCGGGGGTGTAGCTCGGCAGGCAAGGAGCCGGAGAGTAGTACGCAAGGGTGTAAGAAAGCGGGTGAGGTAAAGTAAAAGCTAAGCTTGCTAGACTGCCGAATAGACTACCGTTGCTGCTTTCCGTTTTCTGCTAAGATGCGAGACTATGACTGGTGTATACAATAGAAGCTAGCATTAAGCGTTTAGGCTTTGTTAGCTTACAGGGGCGTAGCTGTGCAAACGTAACCAGGTATAGGGGCGTAGCTCATACATTATGGTCTGCGATGGTTGCTGCAGGTCCTTATTAGTGTACATATGCTATGGGGAGCTGAGTTGTTTATAGTTTGGCTTCATGATTGTATAGTGCAATGATAATGACGAAGGCAGGTTGATGCATTTAGAACTCTCATCCTTTAGGCAATTCTGAGAGAGGCTGCCAAAGCAACCTCTCTATGGGAGACTGCTCCTTTGCTAAAGATGATTTCGAATAAGGACTTCAAGATCTTTTTTTACACTCTAAGTTCAATATTATATGTTCATTGATCAATTATTATTGTTCATCTGTTTGCAATAAGATTTTCAGTATATACCCTGGGTTGAAGCCCTATCGCTCACATACAAGAAACAAGCCAGGTGCTGCCTTAGTCAACAGGAGGGCATTTTTGTAAAGGAGAGGGAGGAGACTCTCATCCTTTGCAGGGTTTGCGAACTGTTAAGTATTGACTTAAGTTACACAATTATTACAGTAATCCGCTAACAATGAATCAGTCCGAATCTCAGCAGACTTTGACATCACAGCAAACAAGCTCTTCTGCAATATCCACAGATGAAACACCCGTCAGGTTAAACATAGCACTTGTTGGTCACATGCAGCTTGTAGTCAACATACACTATGCACACAGCCCCCCTGCTAGCACTAGCCAAGGTAACTATGCTGATCACAATATGTCTGATGTTAGTGCGGAATCAGAAACTAGCGAAGGTGAAAGTGATGATGTTAGTGATGATGATGTTTGTGGTCTAACTCCTGGGTATGCTATTTACTTTATTTTCATTATGTCTTATATTAAAAGATAATTTTTTTTAGCGATGATGTAGTGGTGTTGTCCTCTGAGGGTACACGAGTAGCCAAAGGTGTATATCTTAGTAAATTGTCAAAGAGTAAGGGACTGATATATACTATTATAATTATTATAAAACAACACATTTTGCAGATAAATATGAATTATTTGGAAAAGTTTTGCTAAAGAAATTATACTTAGCTCATGGTGTTATTGGGAATACAGATCTACCAGTTCCATGTAAGGAAAAGACGACATGGAAAGAGTTAAAGGTGACTATACAATATATTCTATAATTATAATGTTTTTATTTTTTTAATATTCTTAGAAAGGTGATATTTTCACTTGGCGCCTGAGCCGACTAAAGGAAGCTTCTGACAAAGAGGAGTAAGACACATCCAATTAACCTGCAAAAATAATGATGATAACCTATAATGCACAGAAGTGTGCCCCCATCTCCTTATGAAAAGGAGAGGGAAGAGAGAATCAGAAAAAACAAAGAAGAGATTGAGAAAATATTGAAGAGGTAAAATGAATTTTCATCAATAATTGAACCATGCAATTATGTTCTTTAATAGGTCTTGGATGCTGGCTATGAAATTGGAGAGTTTGTGGCAGTAAAGAGTTCTAAGTACAAGGAAAAGCCATTAATTGGCAAAATTACACACATAGAACATGTGACAGTAACTATTGACTGGCACATGGGGACATATACAGGACATTGGAGAGCATGGACTGGACGTGAACAAGGACAGACAGTGACATACTATGACAACATACTAATAACAAACATTTTATGTAAGGTCACCTTCACTTCATCTATGAAGTTGGCACCATCGATCATCAGCGACCTTAAAACTCTCTATTAATTGTCCTGTAATCACACATGAAATTGATGAATTAAAACTCCGTGTATTGCATGTGAAATTTAATG
>JAODVQ020281902.1:0-12647 GCA_025400075.2 Phenganax stokvisi
CACTTTGAAAACTGAAAATTTTCCGGAGTGAGCATGCCATCTGACCTTTCTAAAAATGTATTCGTCCCCTCAAAAGTCAGATCCTGGCTACGCCACTGCCAGAGTTTCATGCTGACTAGCAAAATCATCTGGCTTTCAACAAAGTAATACAACCACAATCAAGGTGCAAGGAGACATTGCCACTCAATGGGTCAAAATGGTAAAAAAAAATTCACCAAAATCAAAACTATATCAATGATGGCCTGGTCATAAAATTAAAAGTTTTTCTCACTCTTCAATAGTTTTGTGATTCTCCTGATTGTTTTCATTTTCTTTACGCAGTTTCTTGAGCTGTTCATTCAGGTTCTTGCAATTCTCTTCCTAAGATAGAAAAAACTAACAATTGGGTTGCTCATTCCTTATTTTTTTTACACAATTTCGACTTTGTTTGGCAGAAAGTTCTTGTCTTTTCCAAGTGTATTCGTGTTCTTACCAATTGCGCATTCTCCTGTTCAATTTTTGCCAGGGTATGAGCAGCCATGGGCATTGCATGCTTATCAAAGTCACGATAAAGACGAAGTAAGTTTGGAGGCTGAGAAATGTTTAAGCCAACGTCGTCCCAATCATCAAAATCCTGTTCATTTGAATGCAAGAGCACGGTAGAAAAAAATAATTTGGTGATATATAGCAACAGAGAAAATACAATAGTCATGGTGTAGCTAAATCTTTGTGCAGCAATGAATACAACTTAGAGCATGTCACTGTGCTATTTTGCAGTCATTATCTAAAGATTCTGGAATGTGATACCATTCAAAGTTATACCTGGTCTTCATTTTCATCTGATAAAGTGACAGATGTCAATCTATAACCATTTTGTAATAGATATTCATTCACCAGAAAGTTCAGGGCTCGTTTTTCATGGGGCTTGATTGTTTCCTGAAATATTAAAGTAAATCAACTGTCACGAAAATACTGCCATGTAATTGACTCTTATTGTTTTACTTACCTCGTTAAGTGAACTGGTCTCACTTGCACCTTTTTGGATACTTTGTGGACCTTCTTGCTCTAGGTAAATAAAACATTATATGTGTTTTAAAAAATATGTCATATTGAAAAATTTCTTCAAAATTGTCTATACAGTTCCCATTATTTGTAATTACTAAGTGTGGGTCAAAGACAATGGGAAATAGGGTATAACTGAATTTTAAATCAGTTTGATGTTTTTCAAAGTTTTGGATATCCTACACTAGGCCTTGAAAATATCAGATTTTTCTTTGATGGAAATTTTTCATATATATGTTTTAATGACTTCAATTCTTTGCACTATTGTTTACCAATGGGAAACACAGCTCAACTAAATTAGTAATGCATCAATCTAATTTGAAATTTACCCTTTGAAAACATAAATTAGGTTGCTTTTTTTTGAGACACACTTTTCAGGTACACGAACTGATCATAGTGCCAAGCAAACTGTCTGTCTATTGACAATCTATCTATCTTAAGAGCCTTCTAACATCTAACCTGTTGCAATAGTGAGGCTTCCTCTTAAAGATTTAATAGTATCATGAGCTTTCCGTAATTCAAATTGCAAAACTGCAATCTTATCATCACCATGTTCACCCAAACCATCATCAGAATATCGTGTAAAGTCATCAATGCTGTCCAATGTTAGATTGCTCGACGTACGACCTTGATTGAAGGAAAAAATAAATACCAGTCAATCCTATTCCTTTTGACAAAAATATTCCCAACTTTGTTTGGTAATTCGCATGGTCAAAGCTAAGTTCACAAGTTCATAATGTAATTCACAATCCGATTGGTAAACAAAGCCTCTGATTGGACGCTGAGAAGACAGCCAATCAAATGCATAGTTTACAAACCGTTTTGTGAATTTCATTATGAACTTGCAAACTTGGCTCCAAATTTGCATACTATCCAAACTAAGTTGTAAATATTTTTGTCAAAAGTTTTGTGAAACTGACTGTCAGTGATAAGAGTCTCACTCTGACAAGTAAAATTGTCTCACATTGCAAAGAGTAAAATAAATAGGCGGAATATACGTACTCGGTTTAAATGCAAAACATCTTGACTGGTCAAAGCAAAGTCCTGCATCTTCAGATATCAATACTTTGTTATTTTTATTATTTTTGACGCTATTTTCATAAGAAATTCTCTCAAGTAAAGTGATTTTCAGAGAAACTCTCCATATAAAAGCATGCATGCAACAGTATGAGTCATAAAAATTAATTACTTAAACTTATTATAATTAATTTAAAAGTCAATAACATCATGAATGTTGATCAAATTACAACTGCAACTGAAACTACTGGCTATCTATGACAATAAAAAAATAAAGGGCCAGGTGCAATTTTGGCAGTTGGCATGTTGACTTAAAAAAACAGTTTTAATCTATAAAAACTTTTTCGGAATACGGCGTTTGACAACGGTTTGACTAATAAAGAGCCTTTGACCTAGCCAATTTAAAACATGATTAATATCCATGTAAATGTTTTCAAAATATTTCAACTTATTTATGTAAAAACATAAGAGAAAAATGCCACACAAAACAATTAATTCCAAAACCTCATGTCAGTTTTAAATAGACGGCAAAGTATTCTACTTCGTTTTACCTAAGGGGCCAAACGAAAGCGGCGAAGGAGCTCTCACAGTTTCAACTTCGAAGTTTCCAGGATTCGAAAAGAAATCCCTCAGAAATGGCACTTCTCGGCCATTTTCAATAAGTTCTGTGTGTAGTTCCAAAGCAGTAAGAAGCAGTCGACTTTTTATAAGTTTATCTGCGACTTCTGCCCAGTTTATGGCCAATAAATGACGATAACCTGCAGCCTCTTCGCTGATGCCTTCTTCCGCCATCTTTGCTTGGAATGGCTGAGAAAGAAGCACCCTCCTGAAATACTATAAATCTATTGGTGTCGCAGGGGAAAATACTACAATTTACTAAGTAAAAAAAATAGGAAAAGGCACCCTCCTGTACTGCTTAATAATTCTACACACAACCGGGAGTAAACGCAAAGAAGAAAGTGACTTTACTATGTGGACACTGTGAACAACTTTAACCATTACTGCGCAAAGATGTGCACTTGACTAATAATATCATCCGGTGTTAGCCAGAGTAAACTTTATAAGTGGCCTGCATTGCATCTAAACGGCTTATTTCTAATGCCTGCGATCTGCAGTATAGACAAGCATAAACATGTGGAATAAATACTCTATTTACAATTAACAACTAAATCTACCCACTTTCTCTGACTAAAAAATTGAACTCTGCAATGAAAGAGTGTCTGTTCAACACGAAGGCTTTACTTGGTACAGTGTTACCGAAGCAATATGGTTGTTTTGCATAACTTCAAAAATCATATGTTGAAGATTATAGCAAAAAGTCGAGCCAAATGGATTAGATGTATTTGTAGTCGACGATCTAATAAAAGAACAGCAAATTTTCTTAAAAGAGTACTCTATAATTAAACCGACTACTTAATCAGGAACTTTCCAGCAATATTTACCTATTTAATACAACAGGCGCTTCGACTGTTTTCCCCAAGAAATTTTGAACACAGTCCCACTATTGCACAAACAGACATGTCAAGTCAAAATATGCATATGTCAGCAAATATAAGTAGTGAATAAATTAAATTTAGCCAGCCTCGCTCAAAACAAGTCTAACCTTTGTACACGGGTTGATTTCAAAGAGCTCATTTTCCTGACAGGCATCTGCATGGGGAAAAGAATAAAATTAAACAAGAAAATTGCATTGAAATTGTGCATGCAACTTGAATTATCACCAAGAACAATCCAAGTGCTGGATTTTTGAAAATGAAACAAGCAAGATACTAGAAAGACCCCATCTTATTCTATATAAACTACAAACCTATTCCACTCTTTTTCCCACGATCAATACTTATGACAAATTGACATCGATGATACCTAGGTATAAAAATTAGTCTATCTATGGCTGATAAAACGCTTTGATTTAATTGACAATTTCTAAAACTCAGTTATAATTATATGTGCCTCAAAGCTGATCATTATAGGGGGCTCAGTTCTCAATCAATAATAGTTCGATCTATTTAGTCAGATACTTACATGTTGAAATTATAATGTCCAGGGAAGTTTGTATGCATTATAAACTTCTTCACTTTATGAGTAGAAGCATCAAATAGAATATCCTAGAGAAAGACAAGCAAATTATCTTCTCTGCTATTTGCTAAGAAAATAACTGGGTTTTCAAGAGTGTAAAACAAACGATACTCACCAATCCAAGGGTAAAATAATTGTAAAAATAATCCGAACTATTTGATTGATCAAGTTTGTATGGATATGGAGAGTGAATTCTCATCTGAAAATGCCAAAAAGTGTTTAGTATTTGCCACAATTTATTAAAAAAAGAACATCACTATTCTGCAGCAAAATCACCAAAATAGTTTCTAATGCTCTCACAGTCAAATTTTAAGATATCTAGTGAATGCAATGACAATTACTTTGTCTTCAGCTTTATAAAACACTTTACAAGGAGAACCCAAGCAATTCATCACATCCTATGAAAAGAAAATGCTTCACCAATGAACATTGCAAGCCAGGAATCATTATCTTTATCACCCCAGCATCGTCAAATGCCAGTTCAAGTACATTAACCACTTTGCTTACCTGACAAGAATCACCAAAAGAAACCATTCGTTCCACTACTTTCCTTCGTAATTCATGGAGTTTCCCAAATTCATTTCCTATAAGAACAAAAAAACTTGATGATTTAAAGATGAAATAATACCAAGTCCAGCACACTAAACAGTATCCTCATGCTAAATCTTGTATTTTCCAAAAACGTACATGATATGGAATGCTTTATACCTTCCCCAACAAGCTGAAATTGAAGTCCAGCAACTTTTCCACTGTAGCTTATGACTTTGACTAGCTCAGCATAGCAATTCCCATAGAAACACTGAATTGGAAGAGGAGGAGCTCTGGCAAAAATGTGTCACATGTCATGATAAACAATCAACTTAAATCACATTAGGGGGCATTAGTGTACCACTCAATAATATCAGATAGCATAAACTTGAAATGCACAATGAATCAAAGCTCAAACATTACAAGTTCTAAGCTGCGCTCGACCAACATATAAACCTGCTTGTAAGTAATCAAACAAGCGAAGCCATCGTACATACATACCTAGTTTTGCTCGACAAGCTGTTGCCGTTGTAAATGCTCATTCTGGAGACAACAGGTGAATCTCCAGAAGGAAACTGGAGTGAGCCAAGACCATGGGCATAATGTGGCTCAAACTTGGAATCAATAGGAAAAGTAAATGAAACTCCTCTGAAGTTCAGCACAAACAATTGATGACTTGAATCGTACACTGTAATTTGAAAAAAGAAAATGATGCAATCAGTTAAACTTTAGTCTAATATATCTTCATTGTTTTTGGTGTTCTCAAAGCAAAAAATAAATTTATTAAATAGAAATGAGAAATAGTACCTCCTGGGTGTGTTGCACCAAATGATTGATCAATTTGATCAATAGTTGGTTCCATGTGAGGTGAGTTGAAATGAACACCACTGAAACATATTAAAATATTAGTGGAATATACATTCCCTTTTTTGCTTCATATTAATTTGAAATATCTTCAAACTAACCAATATTTTAATTTTACTTTGCTCATTTGATACACTTCAATTACCTTGGAAAAAAAGCGATTTTATATATTACATATATTTTTCAATTATGACTCACTGTACAAAGCCAACATTTATAGGTTATCAATTATTTATACGTAAGATCACACACACCTTCAGACGTTGAACTGATGAATCAAACATCAATCGAATTCCATCATTCGGCAAGTTGAGAATAAGATCAACAGCCAAGGGGTTCTGTCAAATATTTACCAGGAATAAATGAAGGGCTCGTGGTTGAGCACTGGGAGCACTTTATGGGTTAATAAACTAACAGTCAATGATCCTTACCGCTTCACTATAAATAACTTGCACAGATTTGATAACCATGCATTGTCGTTTCAAAATTTGAACACATTGCGACACTGGCATGCCTACAATACATAATCAAGCAAATCAACTTTATAGAAGCCGTGCGTTTGGTATAAACAGCCGTCAAATATAACAGTTTCACGATATAAATACTTATTGCTTTGAAGGTTTTTTTAAAAGAAAACACTGCTTTACCATTAAAGGTCAAACATTTTCTACTCCAAGCCTTGTTGCATCACTTTATTTTTTAATAATGAGGAATATAATTCGTTTGAGCATGCAATATATCGGGTGACAAAAACGCAAACGCCAAATTTTTGTAGCGTCGAAGACAAACATTGACAAAAAAATTTCATACCAAGAACAAATTCCCATTCTTCGTTGCCAAGCGAGCGCTCAGGAACTACCTCAAGGTCCAACATTTCTTTCACAACAGTTAGTTCAAACAGATCGCTTTAAAATGAAGATAGAAAATTGAACTTCTTATCTGACATCATATTTTTATTTTTTCTGTTGACATCTCCACTTTGTTTTGATACCGCACTCAAGCGCATATATTGTGGCGGTCTACCGCTGTTGAATAAGAACAGAAAATTTCCCTTCTTGAAAATGAGGAGTGTTTTTGAGAAGTTGAGGGAATTCTAGAGGAAATTTAGGTGATTCCCCGCGCAATGGTTCATGGTTTGGAAATCGCGCAATGTTACATGGGAATTGTCTAGTACAATGGTGATGGTGGTGTTAACTAGAACAATAGGTCAGTATGACCCATAAAGCATGTGGCCAACTGTGTACCTTGGATCTCCACTCTCGGAAATCGCAGACAACTGATAAGGTGCTGGGACATGCATAGTCCCAGACAGTCCGCAATCCAAAAATGAGTCTGGCAGATAGGTTGCAAGCGAAAAAACTGGATTTAAAGCAGGTTTCCACAGTTATCACTAATATTGACGGTAAGAAGGTATGTACGTTGGTGTATTCACGGAACAGATTAAGGCAAACATCGCCATAGAGGTGTCCAATTCAAGCAGTTTGATTGTGCCTCATTTCTCATTTTGCCCATCATTTTAGTACTTAAAGGGCAACTTGAATGATGAAGGTGAAATCAATCTTGGTCGAACTTATGGTTTCTGCCTGGACAACAGTCCAGATGAGAAAGTTCACCATGTTGTTGATAAATTGTATATAGCTTCACAAGATGGGGCTCACAACTTTGAAGAGTTGAGGAAGCATAACATAACACACATACTAAACGTTGCCACTGGCATAGACAATGCGTTTCCTGAGGCAAGTAGTCACTACTGTCAACCAATTTTCAGAGTTTGCTAGCCTTCTCTCTGAGTTCCTCTGACGAATTTGGTATCTTTCAGGACACATTATATTTACTTTTCTTCATTCAGGACTTCAGATACAAAACCGTGGAAATTCTTGATATTCCAGAAGAAAATATTGCTGTTCATTTTCCACAGTTGTTTTCTTTCATTGAGAATGGACAAAAAGGTGGAGGAACACTTGTTCATTGGTAAGTAGAGTGTCGTTATCCCTCCTTTCCCAAATGCTGATGATCGCACACCTTGTGAAATTCTTACCAATTAGATGATTTTCTTTTTTCAAGCAATGCAGGGATATCCAGGTCCAGCACAGTCGTAATTGCATTTCTCATGAAAACGAAGAAGCTTTGTTTGACGGAAGCTTTTGAGCTCGTTAGAAAAGCAAGACCCTCCACCAGACCAAATGATGGTTTTTGGAAACAACTGATGAAATATGATACAGAATTAGACATATTGAAATAGAAAGAAACATTTTTCAACACTAAACTCTATCTTTATTAAAGTCTTAGTATGAAAAGATCGGTTTAGTACAATGTGCTTAAAACTGCATTTAATTATTATACAAACAACAATTCTTGAAAATTCAACTACCTTTGAACTTTCAATATTTACATCTATACTCAAATTCAATAAGATTATACAAAATTTTATTTTTTCCCATATTCAACTAATTTTGATGCATGGAGAAGATAAGTACATGAGCAAATTTCTTCAATGCAGAAAGGATTTCTTAGTTAGCTAAACAAATTTATGTCTTCTCCCATGGCATTGTAAACTGAAGCCTAAATATCTCAACAAACAAGATGCAACCAAACTGTGACCTGCGATAACATTAGCAAGGCGAGAAACTATCGAGAATATTCACAAAAGCGAAGATTGACGAAGCTCCCAGAAATGAGCCCAACTGAATTGAAATTCCAGCCCATCGCAAATGACTCTTTCCTTGTTTTTGCATCCAAGCTGAGATAGCAACCTTGGTATATGAAACTATGGCAACACTGCACACATTGATGAAAACCTACAAAATAAAAATGAAATAAGTACTCAATCATGATAAATTGACATAGAAATTGAAGTATCAGGGTTGATCTGACAACTTACTATTATCGATGCACCAATGCTGTTGCTAGCCAATGGTGGATTCCCACTTAACGATGCCACCAACAAAATATACGCGACCAAACTGGTATACACTGCACTCAATAAACCAATAAATAAAATTTTAGTGGTCGGCAACCAATAAAATAAGAGACTAAACAACGGGTTCGCGATGTTGGACAGAATTACGGTTAGGTAGTAAATGTGATCACCGTATGGTATACATGCAAATGGTTGAACACTGGGTATCACACCATTACTAAACGCGTGAATCCACACTTGAATTATCAATAAAAATGCAAGTTGTTGTGGGTGTTTTACACGATGACAAGCCCCAATTTCCGAATAATCATCAGATATAATTTGCCCATTTCCGTTCGAATTTTGCAGTTCAAATTCTTGACTAGAATCGAGAGGCAATGCTTCGCGAGGAATTGAACTATCATTTTGCAACAGAACGTTATTAACTCGTTCGCGTTTTACGAAAGAAAGCTTGTTTAAACCCAAGAAAGCAAGACAAGAGATGGCCATCATTACTGCGAGGCCGAAAAAGAAGACATTTGTACCAAAATTGAGCTCGGATTCATTTGTATTGTAAGTCGTCGTGTTCACCGCGGAGTAGTTCGCGCAAGGGTCGCCTGAACTGCCGATATCTTGTGCTATAGCTAATAAACTCGGCAACAAAGCGCTCAAACCTCCACCTACGAAAAGAGCACTCATATATTCGTTTCTAAACGCTGCCATGTACGGTAGAAAGGTCACACTCGATGTGCAATCGACCAAAGCAACGAAAAACACCAAGGCAATCAAGGCCACGCTGTAGGACTTTCCGAGCGATGAAATAAACACAATTTCTTTCCACACAAATCCCATTAAAACACACGTTAGTATCCCAAATAAAAGGATAAGATAAATCACAACGGTATCACGAATTTTCCCAGGAAAAGCGGCGTTCAAAACTGTGAATAAAACGGGCCCAATGTTTGCGAGTTGAATAGCGACGGCGAAAATCGAAGGAAGTTTCCAACCTTCGGGTGCATGTTGAACAAGGACAGGCAGCTCTACCCAAACGCCGTTTACTGCTACCCACGATCCTAAACCAAATAAAACGACCAACAGATACGTACGCCATGAAATATCACTGTTTTGGCACAATTTTTGCTTTATTTTCGTTTGAAATGCCTTCATTTTACCGGCAAGTACACAAAGACACACCAAGTGATCTCGAGGGTCAGAAAAGCTAGTGATCGTTTTTGACCGCACGTAAATAATGCTAATCGTCTAATCTCTTTCAAGTTCCAGACGCAAAAGTGCGTTTAATATTCACGATCGGATTTGCGCATCGTGGATATTGCGCGCAAGTGATATTGTACACAATATTCTTGCAAGGTGCGCACTTGCATGGTATTTGCGCGTGACAATTATGTAACGCATTTCATTTGTTTACATTCTAAAACACTCAAAGAGAATTATTTTACTTTGAAATAACTCAAAATTTGCGCTATTTGGGGCATTATTTTGGAAAGATGAGCCCCAAAGCGCGCTCTTGTTTTCGTTTTAAACAGGTGGAACTTAAAAATAAAAAGGATAAGCAGAACATGAAACAATTTTGCAACAAATCACACAGGGTTTGATTTTTCTTCACCGCAGGGGTATGGTGATCATTATAATACAACAAATAGGATTAAATACGGAGGCAATGCTGGAAACAATAGTTTGAGAGCTTTAAAAACATGAGACTACCCAGTACCAAGCTGACTTGTGCCCTAAAAAGCGTTTTCCCAAACGTTTGAAACGGTAGTGATGAAACAGATTATGCAATCCATTTACACTATACATGTATTTATCTTCCTGCAGAATAAATTACTAAATCGCGTTAAAGTGCATATACATTTATTTCTTAAAATGGTGTTCCTTATTTTGCAAATTGTTCTTTCCAATTCGCGGTACCCAGAAGGTCAAGTCAATTATCATAATACTTTGATCTCTGAGTTATGAACGCTTTTAATTTTTAAGTATGACAAGTATGTTTTTTTCTGTTAATTTTCATGTAACCTTCAAGTATTAATTCTCATCCATACGCCTTCCCTGGCCCCAAACATGCCTGCCACCACCCCCATCAGCATCGCCTGCAGCCCTGCGGCTAGCAGGGGGCACACCAAATCCTGATACATTAGCACGACTGTTAGGTAGCAGTTTGTATCTAAAAAATGCATGAACATTGCTTAGAACTAAAGTAATGATAGCAAATATTTAATGACTTCATTCAATCTAATTTGGGACAAGTTTACTGATTACATGTACAATACAGAGATATTTCCATCACAAATCAAAGGATCAACAGAAGTGTAGTATCTGCCAATTTCTCTTGTGAACCCATCGAAAAAATCTTGCAAACTGCACAACACTGTGCTATTTACTCTGTCTAACACCATATAATTTTGCTTGTGAAAGCTCAGAGACTGTCAAACAACTTGAAACATACAGAAAAGCTGGAGTGTTGATAAATCTGGTTCCCCCAAAATCTTGAGGATATTTGAACATCAAAAAGAAATAAAGGTGGCCAACAAATATGCCAAGAATTTCTTTCAAGCCACTAGAAAGCAAAAGAAACCATTCGTTTCTTAAAATATCTTTATACCATTGTAAATGGAAATACAGGTTTGTTTTTTGTTCACGCAAGTGTACACAATTTCACTCACCCACCGCCAACAACCATATTAAAAATTGCCAAAACCCATGGAAGATACATTGCCTGAAGAAAGTGCGGAGGTCAACAATTAGTCCGACTGTATATCAAGAAAACCCAACAATTCATGACCAAATTGACTGAACCCTTCAGTCTATGATTGCAAAATGTAGAACAAAGTTTTCGCTTGCCTTAAATTGCATGCCAAACCAAAAAGTGACAATCATATCACGATTGATTTGGCACCAAACATACAACACACTTAGGACAAGAGGATCCATTAGAAACTACATGTAAAAAACCAAAATATACATCAGTTTTGACTCCACTGAAAGGGAAGTTTTTGAACAATGCTCCTGATTGTATACCAGTACCAAGTAACACAATTTTGATCAAATCATCACACTCCATTTACTGGGTAATAGTTTCAAAAGAACTTACAAAAAGGTTGGCAAGAAAGCCGATTATCTGCAAACATTTTCAGTTAAAACAAATAAATAATTTAAGTAAATTTTAACTCTGTGAGAATAATTTTGACAACAGCTAGCAAACACCAGAATATATTTTGGCAACAATTTTTGACAAAGGATACAATCAAAATGATAGAGTTGAACAACAACATAAATAAATGATCTGCAGGCCTGCCATCAAACAAACCTAAAAAGGAAAAAAAACATAGGAACTAATCACTGATATAATAGAAAGTGCTTGCAACTCAAATTGTTTGTAAAAGTTCTCAAAAAACCAGATTCCATACCAGATTCCAGTCGTGTTGAATAACTATAGAGAAAGTATAAATTGATCAAATAATGAAATCCAGTTTGAGGGGTAAGAGGATAGAATACAACACTTGTAAATAATCTCCATATCTAAAAAAAACATCACATTTTATTATTGTCTTACAATAGACAATTCATCTATCAATCATTGTACCACTGTACTGTTAAATCTGCAATAAATCAATAATCAACACAAAATCAAAATTAAAAGAAAGGTACCAATATTATCAATAATGCATTACTATTGATTGACATTGATAATATTGATGATTGATTCATCAACACTATCAATAAGTATTTCAGTTGAACTCTTCAATTAATTGAGCATGAATACAGACATCAAACTCACCTGAAATTTATAGGCAACAAGTTCAAAACTTAAAAACATGTACATAAAATTTAACACACCAAACCGGCCCAGCAAAGTAAAAATAATTGATAACGAAAACCACCATCTCGTAACAACAGGAATGCCTCGAAACCAATCTCCCAAGTCGTTTTCCGCAGGCATTTTTACACTATAACGTTCTCCTGGTGTGCAAATCGGTATAAACGTATAAATTATAAAGTAAAATAAAGTTGTTTCTTGTCCAAATGAGTTAAAAATATGTTTACACGTGGCTGGCCATTTATTTTTGAAACGAAGAGAAGGACATTGAGGGGACACATTTGTACAAGTAGGTGTCATTCAGTGCTTCCACTTTGAAAATCGAAAAAACCTTTTCTTCCTAATTTGACCGAAATTTCCTTCAAAAAATTGTGAAATTTCCTTCAT
>JAODVQ020282011.1:1219-12645 GCA_025400075.2 Phenganax stokvisi
TCAAATGTTACCATGTTACTTATTTCACAATGCTCTTTTAAGCTGTGGTAATGAATTTCATTTTTTTGTCTAAATCAAAATCTAGTCGATAGCTGGAATCATCCATTTGAAATCTTACAAATTATGTGTCTACTCTTACTGATCTGTGCTCGTAAACAACTGCATTACTCTTAGTTTGCCAAGTTTTGGGAGCTTCATATTTAATCTAAGTAAACAGCTTACACAGGATTGCAAACTCGTGCAACTTTCTTACTTGACAGAAATTCGATTTCTTTGATCTACTAGCACGATGATGTCATGGATACGTCTGAAATTGATACAAAAATATATTGTTTTAGTTTAGGTAGGATGATGACGTAGAACTAAGATCCCTTTACATTTTCAACGGTGTGTTTATATTACATGGAAGGCACCGTGGGGCAGAAATTTTCCATAAGACAAAGGCTTGATTCTCCACGTTAAATCAGTACAAAACTAGTCGCGTGTATCCACCTATCGACATTGATTATTCTAGATATCTATAATCACTCAGAAACACCGTTAGGGACTTGATACTCTAGAGTTTCTTCGAAAAGCAATATAATAGTAGTTTTATAGAAAATTGTGATACCTAAAACAAGCAGGCTGATTCGGTTGTCACTTCACTTCTTAAAACGTTTACTTTCGAAATGCAATACACTACTTCATTTGAATCGTACTTGTTATTTGAAAAGTGCATCCTTTTTGGGAGATTTCTTTTGTAAAAAGACTGGAAAGAAGCGTTACGACACTAAAAACGAAATAATTGTTCAATGGTCACCTGCGTGTATATAGTCTAACTTGAAGCTTTATGTTTACGAGCTTTAAAAATAAACCACGCGAAATTGGAACGTGTGGTCTCTATAGACGAATAATTGTACGATATCATTATTCAATGGTACTGTAACCTAGTTGTTTAATACTGGTCAAACTACTCCGTCTTATGATTCATGTTGCTACAGATGAGATCAAACTGCACGCTCACAGGAAATTAACGAAAACGTCTATTAGAGCAACGCACCTTTATCATATTAAACACATTTTCGAGATTGCCTGAAGGATAAAACAATATTTTGAAAATAATGTAATATCTGATTATATTTGCACGTAATTATTGTATGCATATGATATAATACAATGACACACACTTCATCCGAATCATCTGTACTTACTGGGTCTTTTAGTCACAAAACTTAGCACTGCGCCAGAATTCGATATGAACAATTCATTGGCTTTGACGCCATACTACAGAAAACAAAGAAAAACAGCAGCCTTTTTTAATGGCAAATTATGTTACAATTTTATGATTGAAGTGAAATTATCTTGAAGTGATATAGTGGACGGAGTTTTATGGCCTTCTCTGCTCAATATAAAAATGATAAAAGTAGTATACAATATGGTACAGAAGGTAAAAAGAAGGGTTCGTAACTAGAGTTATGTCAGTTACATTATTCGAATAGTGTACGCAGCTCAAGGGTGTCTCATTTCATTTCCTTTGATGTGAAAGAAACATTTTATATTATTACGTGCAAAGAAAGGAAAGGGGATATGGCGTGTTCATACACTACCAACTTACAACCCATTATTATATAAGATGAATACAGAAGTTTGAAAACGGATGGTTCGGTTTAAACCAAGAATCAGGAACTGCATAAAAATTCTTTTTAAAAATAAAAGCATATAAGAAAAGGTCCAATCACACGAGCGATTTTTGCTCTTCGCGCATATGATTGGGAAAGTTGACTGACGAGTCTAAATGCAAAACTTGTTGGATCACGTGTATTGGCCAGTTATCCACTCTATCGCATCCTTCAACGCGACAAAAATCGCAGCAGAAATCGCACGTGCGAACGGGCCTTAAATTAAGGATGCATTGAAACTCTACCTTATCCAAAAATATAGTTTTGTTGCAGTCAACATTTGACATACCTGTGATTAAAAGTAATTATTAAATACCATAGCTATTTGCAAGTTATTTTCTTGAAGTTTTAGTAAAGCTACCTCATTGATAAAGGTGAATAATTAGCGCGATACAGTTTTCAAGATATTAGCAAGATTTACGTTTGAGTCAGAATATCACTACCAGTACCGCTACCACCGCCTCTCAGTGGTGGATTTCTTTTTCGAGCGAAAAAGAAATCCACCAACGTGATTCGCTAGCAAAATAATTTGCCGCGAAAAAGTCGAAAACGAGCCAATCACGTTGCCAGATTACTTCTTCGCACGAACAAATTCGCGTAGTGGAGAACGGGCTTAGTTAAGCTCGTATTGGATCGTATAAGCAAGTAAGGACTCACATCTCATAGGTCAGTCGTATAGCGGCATTGGTAATGGCAGTTGAAATATGAGGTTCACTATTTTGATCGCAGATTTAACATTGTGCAGATCAAGTACTGAACAAAATATTTACCGTGATCAGAAACAAGAATAACGTTGACTGAATCAGATTTGTTCATGTTCTCTAATCCTGTCATTAGCTGACCAATTGAATCATCGACGAGCCGAAGTTGTTTTCTTAGCTATTAAAACATTAGTAGATCAGTTTTGTAAACGAACATCATAACGCCAAGTGCGCCGAACCTAATATAAATGAATGCTAGTCAGTTCAAACATCCTGTCGTTCTCAGTATTTGATTCACTTACTGCAGATGAATTGGTTCCATATGCATGACCAACATAATCAGGTTCATGAAAGTACAGAAGGATAATTGATGGTCTGTGATAAAATATTCCAACACGATTATGATGAACAGCGAACTATATCACGAATGAATGGTATAGGACGACTAGAACGTTTTTGAAAAGATTCAGCAACGTACCGTTCCTTCTCTGGCAACTGCAGCCACTCCAGCACCTGTTTTACTCGATCAGAGAATGGCACTGATCTACATAAGTAGAAAAACAAAGTTTGAAATAGTGGAGAGCAAAACAAAGCTAATGAAAAATAGCTAAATAAACGTGAACAAAGAAAGGTTACTTAAAACAGATTTATGTAATGGCATCAAAGATTTTTTTCATTTGTGGACATTATCAACCGAAAGAAAGAATTGCACGTTGTGGTGTTAATTTGAAAATTTTCTTTGAAAATCCTTACTGATTATAAGTGCGATAATAAGTTGTTCGTATACCTGAAAATTAAAAAATCACAACAGCATTAAATGTATACTTTGGACTGGACAAAGCAAAATAACATTAGAAAAAAGTTTTATACACAGTTATTTAGAGGAGGATTACAGTAAATACTCGTTTTAGCACCGCGGCGCTTTAGACTAACGGTTCACCGCACCATCTACCGCACCATCGTTACAAAGGCGCAGCGTTTAATCGGGAGCGGCCCGAGAACGAGCATTTACGGTATAAAGTTTTCTGAAAAGCATTATTCACAACTTTATCGGGCAGTTTATTTGTTTTCAACTTACCCTTTACCTCTGCGCCAACCCAATAGTATGACGCACTTTTTAACCCATTTTTCTTTGCAGTAATCCAAATCTAAATGAAAACACCGTAGACCATTAAAGACATTCCGCTACTGCGATTTTTCAGAACATACAATTACACAAGAGAGCACTTAAGACAGTCCTGCTAATAAATAATGGCTGAATACAGCGAATATTTGAAAATGGGATCAGTTTCATTAGGAGTTTTGAACCACAGCCCCAATACAGGTATTTTAGATCCATGCGTTTTCCATACATTTCACACAGCTGGAATTAACAGACGAAACATGAGTTCTCAATATACATACTGGTTCTCCTGAACGCCAGAAAACGGGATCTCGAGATCCCAGAATTGAAAAATGTCGTCTCAATTCAGGATCATAAAACGAGTTAAACACTATTCCATGAGATTCGGGATATAAACCCTGCATGGAAATAATGAAAAAAGCAGATATTTAAAAGAAAGAAATGATGGCATCCATGTGTTTGATGCTTTGAGCAGACTGAAGTCTGAAATAAATGGTGCAAATATCATTTAATGTCATGATCTCAGGGAGAGTTCTGTGAGTGATGTAAATTCACAGTGATGCGAAAAAAATTTAGTAACCACGGAGAGTTTTGGATTAGAAAACAAGACTCGACACTTTCCATAGATTGTAAATTTTTTACCGCCCTGGTCAGCACTCGGAGAAGCGTACAAAAAATAACACAAATACTGCAAAGGCCCAGTCTTGTTTTATCTACCAGTGGACCCGCATGGCACGTTTTACACAAATCATTAAAAGCGTGCAGTCATAAAACATATACGTACAGTGACAATAGTGTAATGATTTGGAAACGTTTTTGTAGGAAATTGTGATAGCAAAAACTTTGCTCGTACGCCATTGTCTCCTAAAACAGAAAATTGTTTAAGTATTTTTTACAATCCTTGAGGTTGAATGATTCATTTCCCCAAAAAAGTATTTACCTAACTTGTTGATGTTTGGCGTGAGACCTCGGTTTAAATAATCTGCACGGAATCCATCAGCTGAAATAAGGATTATTGGACTAGAAATTGACAAAAAGAAGTAGCTTGAATCCTTGTTGCTTGTCTTTAGTACAAAACAAAACTTGAATCAATAAGTGAAAGTCACTTACTATCTAGCTTTGCCTTTGGTCTGAGAATCTAAATAATGTTATATTATTTTAGAAAATAACGACATCATGCAATGCATTCACACCATTTTTATATAAGTCCAGCTGATGACGATTCAGCTAGGACTGTAAATAAAACAAGTCATTATCGGGATGGAATTGCAATGACCATGGCAATGACTGACCTACAGCAAGGAATATGTTACCTCATGCTATACTCACCGGATTGACTGGAATCATCACCTTGACTTAATACAACACCAACAGAAACTGCCACGATGATTAACAGAGCTACTACTACCTTTTAAAGTGAAAATATATTTGCAAATAATTGGTAAATCTTCTTTAATGTAAACTTCCGACTTATCTCTGTATGTATAAAGAGTAATATGTCTATATGTAACTTGCACTCGTCGTGGACACAATTATGTTATATTCATTTTCATACATCGCAATCTATAAATCCTTTGTCCACTGGAAACAATTTTCTCTTTGACTGGTCACGGACAACGGATCCGGGGAAGCATCGCCGATAAATTGCGATAGACTACGATTTTCGACGGTCAGGCTTTGAATACGTACCACGATAGCAAATACTTTGGTTCTTCTTCCAAAACTACATCGATCATCCTGAAAGCAATTAAACTTAATGCTCAGCGAACCAAATGAAGGGAAAGCTCAAGAACACTCAAGACCCTAAAGACCTTTCTTTATCCCTCCACCACATGCACCACTTCATCTTATCCGTTCAATTCCATCCATTTCCATCGTCATTAACACGTCATTAGCGAGGTTCAGATTTGTCTTCCACGACCGCTACCTCTTCGCCTTGCTAGTTAAGCTCGTATGTCATTGGTGTAACAGTTAGATAAGAGCAATCTCATTGGTTAATCGTAGATAATTGTAATCGTACTGGTAATGGAGTCAAATCTGAACCACTTAACCACATCGTACTTGTTTTGAAAATCTTGACAGTACAATTTAGCTAATGATTACAAGTTTAAGGATTCTCGATTGCTCGCATGCTCTAGTGAGCAAAATCTCTCATCAATAATTGTCGCCGGCGAAAACATGGCCAAAATAATAAGAATCAGGTTTTAGATATCGTTCAGTCTGGAAATCTTCGTACATTATAAATAAATCACTCTCGCTTGTCAGAGATTTTAACATGCCTCCTCTAGAAAGGGCTTCATACAATATTCTACTTACAAACGACAGAAAAAATAACTGGGGCCGGTTATAAAAGCCCGTTTGGCTCAAAAGGTGGTACGCCAGCCCTTAGAAACGTTTCATCATATTTTTAAATCTTTCAAATGTAGTCTTATTGTACTCAGTAAAAAACCTTCAGTTGATTGTGCAAGACATACATATAAGTAGGATTTCAATTTTAAGCTTATCCACTATTTAAGCTAAACACGCAACGTACAACCCAGCCATGGTCGATTACAAAACACTCTTTTAAAACTTGGGAAGATGAAATGGTACACTCAAAGATTTCCAATAAGACTTTTTTATCAACATGAATACATGCAGTGACTCGGGACACTCTGGTGAATATCACTTGTAGAAATATCAGAATGGGTGACAATGAGTGACATTAATGTTATGTTTTTTATGGATACCTTTTGTTGCGTTTCGGTAGCTATTTCGAATTTGTCTGCATTGTCGGATTCCATGATTAGTTTCACCTGGGATAACCACGGGATAAGCGTAATGCAAGTAAACGGTCGCTTTGATAGTAACCAAATTCTCCGCGGGAGATATAACCGGAATTAGATAAGCCTATGTCAAGCTTCAGCGGTGATAATGTCAAAGCATTGTACACAACTGTAGATGCACGTGAAAGCATATCGTGAGAAACACAATGCAGATTCAAATTAAGGTCATCCCTACCTCAAGCACAAAGAAATCTTTATAGCAGAAAAGGGAAGTTTGCAAAGCATATGTGCGCTGCCTACTGTTTTGTTCAAATCACGCCTGAAAATGTTTTCAAGAAAATTTTATTTATAAGCAAAGCAAAATTAGCAAATTAGAACGAATCTAGAGATGCGAAGAGTGATCGACAACTAGATCACCTATAGTCAGCCAAAGACTCTCTGAACCTGTTTTCCTGCTTCACATGAGAGAATATACCACAGGCATGCAGATAAAGTAGGGCGGAAAATACAGACGTGCAGGGCTAAGTGTCGAGATGCGTCATTAATTAAACTCTTTCCAACCTCCACCCAGTTTTGTTAATATTGGGATATCTGATAATTGGGTGGATAATGCAGGTTATGACGTTCTTCGCAGCTGCGAAAATATGCTTTCACTGGCTAATAAGGTATAAGGATTATACATCTTGAAAAATATGCAAAGTTTCGATAGCTGGGTCGACACAAATGGTGTTAAAATACAACATATAGTGTTCTTGAATATTTAAGATAAACTTCCACAATAACTAGTTTTCACTAAATTTAACTACTGGCAACATAACATGCATGAACATTCAAAGAACGAAAGATAACGCAAGGATCCAAACGAACGTTTGTCCGTAAATTAAATTTTGATCAATTATGAATCCTTGATGGAATAAACGAAGCGATATGCAAAAAAATCATCACTTTGGCTATCGACGCTCATAAATATTTTACATCTAAATTGTTTGAAAAACATTCCAGCTGGAGGTTTTCGGTTCAAATACAGTATCGCGCTTGAAGTAACGAAAAAGAAAATTCTGTCACTCTCGACCATATCCCCAGGAAAACATTTAATGACCTTTTGAGTTGCTAATTTATCAAGGTTCCATACTATGGCTGACTGTAGACGAATTGTGATGATTCCGATCGATAAAAGCGGCAACAGTAAACGACTTTTCAACTGTAAGTTGCACTTTGAATTGCTGTTTTTTACAGTATGAGAAGACTCAAACAACACATTTGTTATGTAGCAACAACTTGAATCAGTTTCTGGTGGAGAAAAACGAAAATTTCATGTATGTTCTCTAGACGTACACATGCATTGTCTTTGAAAAACCATAATGCTAATGGGAATGGGCAAATTACCACAATTTTAAGATTTTTTTAGGCCACGACGTGTTCTGAATATTTGCTGTAAACGAAACTTTGTGTCCACGGCCATTTTATGATTATAAAATATGAATTGAGCTGGACATCGAGCCGTTGTCTTGATGTCCTTAGCCGATTATGTGAGTTAGAAACATCGAGTTTTTTCGCGATTTTTGTGTTTGAAAGAAAACGTAAGTTTGAATTAAACAAATAAAATGAAAAACAATTGCATGCACGCAAACATATTAATGAATTAACACTTGAAACAAGTACACGCTATACAGTCTAAAAAATTTCGGAAAGCATGTAATTCATACTTTTGTGAGGATTTCGCTTTTATATTTTTCGTCTATCCCACAACATTTATCCCGAAACAACATTTAATTTGTCAAGGGAAAAATTCAGAAAGAACTGAATGACATTTATACAAGCATGGGATGCGTTAGGATTTTCTTCTACAGTATTTCTCAAATAAATTCAACGTATTCAGCAGGACTTAGTCCCCTGAAACATTTTCTCAAAAAGATGTGTTCATATACTTTGGCTACGGCAGATTATTACTGTACAAAAAGTAGTATCGAGAACATGCAAACATATTTTGACCGTTTCTTAACAGCTTATCATTGAAAAGAGAATTAAACATGTGCCATGCTATGCAAAATTTGCATAACTGTGGATACGGACTGTTGTCCTAATAATTTTCCATTTTCTTACTTAGGGTACTTCAACAAACTACGAAAAGAAAGCGACAAAGTGATTTTGATCCACGTCTACACTATTCCTCTCATGTCTACTCCGACTGCGAGATGTAAGTAATGAATGCAACTGAAGCAACGCAATTTCGAATGTCACACACTGAGCTCATAACGATACCTAGTATAGCACATTAGACATGATTCAAGACGTCGTGTCTTATATTAAAAGTGCTCATTAGAAGCTTCAAACCATGAACGCATTGGCTGTGGTTAAGCCGCAAACTCATTCACTTCACAAGCTATTCATGATACACGCACAGGAAAAAAAGCGCTAGCTTCGTATTACAATCATAAAATAGAGAGACATGAATAATACAAAGCCTTAAACTACCAAGTTTGCTGTTTTAGTTGGTTACTCCGTGTCACTAACCGAATGGGAAGGTGTACAGGGCTCAGTAGATAAAGACGTTCTTCAGAGAATTAATGAGTTTGAGGAACTCTGTCGTGGAAATAATGTGAGTGGTTTACTACTTTCTACACCCGAAAATGCATGTGTACTAAATTTTTCAATAATGCCAAACTTTCGAATGTCCTGTACAGTAATTACAAAAAATATTCGTATAGTTTACAATTGTTTACGGCAACAACCACTGCTGTATTTCACGTTGAATTTCTTCAGCTGCCATTTAAGACAATCTACAAGACTGGCGAAGCAGGGATCGTCATCTGTGAGCATGCGCATCGAGAACACGTCAGCCTTATTCTTATGGGAACACGTGGTCATGGCAAGCTTGCGCGGGCGATTGTGGGAAGTGTGAGTAAATACGTCATACTTCACAGTGGTCTACCCGTGCTAGTCGTCCCGCCAAGTACTGGGGAGGTATAAATATTTGAAACCTGGAACTCAATGTTGTGTGGAATAACAGCCCACCCTGTTGCACACTTGTTGTTTACTTAATCTGTTAAAAGTGGAAACATGAATGGTTAAAAAGATGAAAAAGATATTTCTATTGGTTCCATATTTTTGCCGGATTAGCGTTCATGAATAAAAAATAGACAGAATAACTGGTAAACATACACACGGCAAAAAAACATTTGATTAACTATAGTGGGTGAACTTAAATAAGGTGAAAAAAATAACAACTCAGAGACCGATATGACTATTCATTATGTTGTTGTATATTTTCTACTATTTACACTTGATACTTATATATTAAAATCGATATATAATAATATAATAAAGCACAATAAGATCTCTAAAAATCTAAAAAATTCCCAGGATAATAGCGTTTCTACCTTAACGTTGATCTGTTTTTTTGAAAAACATCTCGGATATTCTCAACAAAATAAAGATTGTTGTTCGGACATTCATTTAAAATACTATTCTATTTTTCATATCGCTATTTAAGACATGCATGCCAGTGGTGTAGGTATAGAGATTAACACTGCCAAACAGCAAGAAAAAATTTCGCGATCAATTTTTAAAAAATTAAGCTTTAGTGTTTGTAATCGTTTTTAGAAAATTAATGAACATAGACTATTATTCTCGACCAACACAAAATAGCAGATAAAAAGTGAAATTTAAAAGCACCATACAAGCAAAAAAATTTCACGTGTTTTCTTCATATTCCCGCGTGGTCGGATTTGCTTATACAACGCTATTTCTTGTTTCTTAAAAACCTCAGCGTTCATTCTCCAGAATGATTCCAACTAAGGATAGCAACCGCTTCTTGTGTAATCACTACAGATATTTGCTTCGAATGTATCGACTTACAAACTTCTCCATCGACAGCCAGCCATTCAACATATTCGTTTCCGTTTCAAAGCACCGTCCTCGAAGAATTAATTTTTCTTAATTCTTTTGCTTCCTCGTCTACTCCTCGTTTTAAAGATAAAGCAGATCGCCCTCCGGGAGTACCCCGGCTAAAGAGAGAAAAACCGCAGTTTCTCGTCTGTAAGACTTGTTACACCATTTTGTGCAAGGCAAACGGAGAAAGCAAAGGTTTTTGTAAGTCATGCACCCCCATGCTATCAAAGGTTAACGTTACCTTTTTATAAGAGCTTGAGTAGTACTTCTAGTTGTTCGTCGAGGTATTGCTGTAACTTTTGAAGTTTTGAGAGGAGATATGACAGACTGCATTGCCAACGAATTAGTTAATCTATACAAACGGAAGAATAAGAGGAACTGCTACAACAATTGCAACAATACTTGATACCGTAGGGCTGTGCCATGCAGGGGTTTTAGTAATGTTAATAGTACATGAAGTATCTCACCTGTGACCACGACTAGATGCTGTTCTTGTGTGTCCGTGCCGGATATCTTCAACTCTACACAGTAACAACATAAATATATTACAAGTCTAGTTCCACCGATGGCCTTCATTGAAGATGTACAGACATTTCGCATGTTGAGCATATCATCTTCCAATTCATTCACGAAATAATAAAAATTAATTCACCATTTTCGCAACAAACTCTCTTTCCTTTTTTGTGCTTGCTAATCCCAATAATGTGCTCGATAAATACAGCGGTTTAATCCTTAATTATACGTTTAACCTAATACCTTAGTACTTATAAATGTTATCGCCATATAGAGCCAACACAATATGTTGCTTTCATCTAAACCTTATATAAATGTTACCTGATGGCTCCAGTCGTAGCACATCGCGGGTGCCTTGAGGACCAGTTAGACTTTAGTTTGCGCAATTCATCTCCTTGAGTGGGCGTCTTCTCGTCAACATGACTTTCAACTCGAGTTGCACTTGATGGTTTTAATATTCTTGAAGTGGAATTTATTCGAGAATCCGAAATATTCTACACAACAGAAAAAACTTTGTTAGATAGATTACAGTACTTTGAACAAAGTAACGCAAGCAGATAAAGCAACTTAATCAGTTCTAAGCATAATGATTAATATCATATACTACCGAAGATGATCAGGGCTGCAACTAGACACGATAATTGGGTGAGGAATGCATATTCAGCATATTAATAAAATCGTGCTCTCCCCTATCGATTTCTTTTGAATGCGATTGTTTTACGGTATGTAATACGAAAATACGAATATGCAGTGGCGTAGCCAAGGGGGGGCAAGG
>JAODVQ020282118.1:0-12644 GCA_025400075.2 Phenganax stokvisi
CTAAGGGAAATAACGGAACCGAAGGAACCAGCGTAACTAGCAGAAGTAGGAGTAGGAACCAGCGTAACTAACAGAATTAGGAGTAGTGAAACAAGGATATTGGAACAGAATAGAATTTCGTGATAGCTTATATGAAGAACCTACCCAACCATCTGTAACATTGTACAATGATAGTGTATGGTGTATTAAAAGAGGGCTACTGTAGTAGGTGGGATATACACAGAAGAGGGTCTCCAGCTATGAATGTGCTTAGTGTGTGGTTGGATGGAGAGTGTGAATAGTCTGTTGGATGATCAGGTCCTAGGTGATATGAATAGCCTTCAATACAATCACATTTTCTATCGCCTTAGAGCCTGTTGTTGGGCCCTAGAACCATGCTTGTTAGGCCCAGAGCCTGTTGTTAGGTCTCAGAGCCTGTTGTTAGGCCCAGAGCTGTTGTTAGGTCTCAGAGCTAGTGGCTACTATTCTACACACTTAAATGGTGAAATCTATCCAGAAATGATGTGGCCATTTCCTCTCAATGCGGGAACGATTGTTTTATGTAGGTGTACATACGGATGTACTATGAAATGTATTGTATGTGTGTCTGTAATGTTTTTATGAGCTACAAAAACAGTTTCACAATATCTCAATCTGAACATCAAACCCCCAGCCTCTCTCTAGGCCACTCTCCTCCTAACTCACTCATTCTTCGTCCCTCTCTATATCATTCTCCCCTATACTCTGCTTCTCCTAGTTCCCAGGTAAACAAGCGAATATTTTGGACCAGATCCAACAGTGCTACAAGTAGAAATCCAGCCACAGCTAATGGTCTCTACATACACTGCACTATAGCCGTCTCTCAGACACAAGTATGTCTGTGTAGGCAGGCATTAGAGCTAACAATAATAGAAAAAAATTAGCCGTAGTCTACCACTTCAAGGCATTATCTGAATGCCTAAAACAATGAGAGAACGGTAAACTGTTTGCCTCAGATAGAGAGCAGGTTATTGTGGTATGGATGAAACACATGAGAATTGAGTAGACTCTGATAGAGGTATTGAGGCTGTGGTCCCAACACACACTCTATACAAGGCAGGGTTGATACAATAGCCATGAGAATGCTTGTCTATATTGTTATATAGAAGGGTCATCATTGTATGGGAAAGGATAGGATGAATGAGAAGGAGAAGGAAGAGGAGTGGTCATATATTATAGAGAGGAGAAAGTAACAGAATTTTGTCAGATCAGAATAATTTCATTATAGGAGAGTGGGTGGAGCCAAAGAGAGGAGGGAGAGTGAGAGTATATTGTTGAGGGAGGGAGAGTCACAACAAACCACAGAGACAACAAAACAAATTCCAAACCCACAAAACTCCAGTCACAGCACACACCTGTGTAGGTTTACTCACTAAACAAACCACGCCCACTCACTGCTGCTGCTGCTTGACAATTGAAATTACTAGTTTAAACAATCTCACAACATACACCACACCTACTTACATCACAAACCACACCCAATTGCTCCTGCTGGATGGAAATTACCAGGCTCAAACCATGCACCAAACATATTTACTTAAATTACAAAAATGAAGATAGACCACTAAGGGGAGCTATAGGAAGGATGAAGAAGATCTTAATAATAATATGCTCCTGGGAAATCAGCTCAGACTCTAGAGGGGAGGAGTTACAAGTACATCACTCGATACACAACAGGGGAGGTTGCAGGCAAGTTGTGTGTGAAGTAGCATCAAGACATTATTAAGTATGGTAACCAAGGATGGAGTGTACTGAAACAGAAGAAGAAAGAGTATCGTCTAACTCATCCAGTCTACTCATCAGCAGTCAGTCCTACACACCCCACTAATATCAATAATGTATACTGTTACACCTCATACTATTACTGTGGACACAGCTCTCTCTATTATGATAGGGGTCCCCCCACACTGAGAATCTATTAGCCTACATATATCAAGAGTATATCAAGAGTTTAGGACGAGAAAGCATGTACTCGAATGATTGTAATAAAAGTGAGTAACCAATTTGGAAAAGTTCAGCTACTGGCTATTTTGGAAACTGGTAAATGAACAAATGAGGTGTGAGACTGACAGTGGAACCTCACCATTCCAACCAACCTTTGGGACTAGTACATGTTGTTGGTTCAGACCCAGTGACGACTGGATGGTACATATTTCTGATTTAGGGTACAGCTCAGCTCAAGTTTACCAGGCACTACAGGCCCCCTGTGTCAACAAATCTTTGTCCATCCACCTATATACTGGTCACACTCAATGGAGGGGAACTCTCAGTCATTATCAGAGTTATTACAGGCAAAGCACTGAAGAATGGAGCACAGATAAAGACACCACATGTTCAGGTCTTCATTAACAATACGTAGCTGTGCCAGAGGATGGGGTGAACCCTGCCAATCAACCGGCAAATAAGCCATGCAGATTGTGTCACCAATGATGACCACAAGGCTATTATGGGGAGGATAATTATACTAAGCCAATTCTACGTATATATTGTATATATAATATACACAATTTAAAGGTATTTTTATTATACATAGAATGTAGGGATTAAACAAGAGTTTTCTCTTCAAAAGTATTGCCTCTCATAATGTACTAGGTAAGGGCCAAGGTGGAGGAGCTAAAAATCACCCCTGGATACGTTAGAAAAAGAACCGCTCTAGAGGAAGATATTGTATTATGTAAACATACACACTGGGTTACAGAGAGAGCACACAGTAAGTCCAGTCGCTAGCATCAACAAAAGAGATATGTATGATTTGAGTATAGTACACAGGTAGAGCAGCAGATAAGGTCCATAGAGTTAAAGAGAAGGATTACAGTGGCTAGCATATGTTGGCATATTGAACTCCATACAACACACAGCAATGGAGAACAATACACTGGATTATTACCATACACTAACGATATCCTCACCTTGAATACTTTTTTGGATTGGGCGGCCAGCTTGCGAAGAGTGCCTGTCTGTCCAGGTTTCATTCGTGCACTCTTCCTCATCTTGTTGTTTCGATTTGCAAACGGGTTGTCTGATCCACGGAATACGCGAGCGTTTAGCTCGAGGAGTTCGGGCATTGAGGCTACTCTCAGTTCCACTGCATCACCAGAGGCTTTGATGAGCTCGACCACCCTCTCGTGAGGTTGGTCCTCCACTTCTTCTCCGTTTACTTCTATTATACGATCACCTGTCATTAAAGGTCCGTTATAATCTGGTCTGGGTTCGACAAGGTGAACAAGCCGGGTCTGTCCCGGGTCGTCGGGCATTGGGAGATACGACTGGCGAAGGATAAAACCAAATCCTCCGCCATGAGCAGCACTCTTCTCTGCCTCCACACTGCGATGTTGGACCGTGGCCATTTGTAGAGGAGGGAGGGGGAGTTCACGACCATCGTAAGCCTTTACAGGAGCAGGAACATCATCGGCTGCTGGTGGACTCTCAAAACCATAGGAACCTGGTCGATAGGCAGAGCTCGAAGATATTGGTTCAGGAGCAGGAGAAGCAACGGAAGAGATGCTAGAACCAGCCTGTGAACGAACGTCTGGACGTAGGAGAGAGGCTCTGGACCCCTCCTTACTACCAGCAGCACTTGAGGAAGACGGAGGAGGGCTGGTACCTGGTCGTGAGTTGAGACTGGTATAACTGGCGCTCACTCCTCGCCTATCGTAGGTGGCCTGCTCGTAACGATTGACTCTATCTTTTACAGTTCCTCCTACCCCGCCGCCGTCGCGGTCTCTTCGCGTTCCACGAGAGTGGGACGATAAATTCTGCATGGAAGAGCTGGGACTAGGTTTGGGAGACCCGCTGCTCCGCCCGCCGCTCGTTCTCTGTCCTCCATAGTAATGCTGAGGCGAGTCGGGAGACGGCGGCTTCTTCCCAGCTGCGGGTTTCTTCTCCTTATCTTTCTTCTTCCAGATGGGCATGACGAGCGAAAGGAGTCGGTGATTGCTCCACTACTCACTAATGCTTGGCTGATTACTATTCCCCGCCCCTCTCACTCTCTCACTCTCACAAAATCCAGCTGAACGAAGGACTGCTGTTGGCTATTCTCTACTGTCTTCACCTGACAGTCTGTAGAGTCCTATTTTGGTCAGGAAGACTCTATCTATCTTTCTCTTAGTCCGCCACAAACCGAGCAACAACGGATCCAGCAAGAAACCGTAATTGATGCAATTATAGGAGAAAAATTGGTCACATTCGGAACGGAACGGGTCCAGATTTAACCACGCCTTTTCCAGACGGCGCCACGCCCACCTAAATTTTCAGCCACGCCCTTCTTTTGCAGTGAGCGAAAAATGCCGAAGCGGTATCACTGCGAATACTGCCAGAAGTCGTTTCAAGATACGCTGGTTGCAAGGAGAAGACATCTTCAAGGCGCCGGCCACCAACGAAACCGCCGTCTTCACTACGAGTCGTACGCTGGTAAGATTACGGTGCGCATTAATTAGAACATCACGCATTAACTCGTGCCTATATTCATCAAATCCAGCGGAAAGAGGTAAAACTGGAAGAGCAGAGATTCTGTACAGTGGACTCAGTGGTGAACAAATACTACAACAGTGGCTCGATGCTCATCCAGAGGTGATGAGAAGATGCATTGAACAGCAGGTGAACAGGAGGAAGAAGGTGGGAGAGGAGGAGAGGGGTGATGATGAAATAAAACCCAGAGAAAAAGATACAAATTCAGTGTCTGATATTCATCCATCGTTAGCTCCTCCTACCGACTTGCCTCTCTACCTGGAGCCCTACAGGTCAATCCTTCCTCCATCACTATTGCTGCCTCAAGACCAAACGTCTTTTCCTCATACTCTCCTCCATGATGGTGACACTGGATGGAACTACTGATTGTGGCATTAGATGGAGAGCAGTTTCACTCCTAAACCAAATCTTCATTAAAACCCTTAAACCACTTATCACTACTGTGGAAGACACCCAGAAGACATTATGCATCTCTCATATATACATATTGGTGCAGCATGTAACTTCATTATTGTGGATTGTGGGCCCCAAAGATATGTAGTCGTGTACTACCATAATACCCCAGCTATTTTATTTCTTAATCATTTGAAACTGAATTTTAAAATTGATCAGGATCGGGGTAATTATGTAGTATACTTAGTATACTTGATCAAACAAACAACATTCTAGCATTATGGTTGCTACATACAGAGTACATAGGTACAGAAATGAAATATGTTGAGAAAAAGGAAGGGTTAACAATAGAGAGAGAGAGGTATATAGCTTGTTGATCACCACAGAGAGGGACACACACATCAATACATACAGAAATTTAACACACTCACACACAAGCTGATGAATAACAACACACACTGTGATCAAGCTATGTAGTCACATGACAATCAATACAAAAAAGATGGCGACCGAGGAGCAAGATGACCTTTGCACCTTCACCTCACCCACGGAGTGGTAATGGCACCAGGTTGACACGGATTAATGACGCAATTTCCGATGATTGGAACGGGGACATGTCCGACATAGGAACCGTTAGTAGCATTGTTAACTCCAGCCACACCTCCAACACTGGGCACCACGGCCAGAGGAAGAGGAGGCTGATGGTGACCAGCTACTGTAGCATATGGCAGAATTTGAACTCCATTAACTACCTGAGGTACAGCAGCTCCTCCTCCACCATTGCTGGGCGGAGTTTCAACTCGATGTGCCAGAGAAGCTGGAGGTGCCTGTGGGGGTACTTGTTTGAAAGACACCATATTTCCCGTAGGGTTCATGAATAATGCCGTATTGGGTACAAAGGAGAGATTGCGCAATTGAACATCGGGTGGTATAGTGGGGTACGATACACCAGGCAAGGCCATGTATCCTCCTGCAGCAGTCGATACACTGTACATCTGCAGTAGAGCAATCTGCTGGGCAGGATCGAGTGACGAGACAGCAGTTGGGATGGATGAGGTGGTTGGAGGTGGTGGTGGTGGTGGCTGGTTGGCAGCTAATTCAACACTGCCACTAGCAGCAGCAGCAGTGACAGAATTCTGCTGCTGCGATGCCTTGGTCTGTAGCTGGTGTGAGAGTATCTGTTTCGCAATAGTCACATGAGCCGAACACCATTT
This sequence comes from Phenganax stokvisi, assembly GCA_025400075.2. Taxonomy (NCBI): domain Eukaryota; kingdom Metazoa; phylum Cnidaria; class Anthozoa; order Malacalcyonacea; family Clavulariidae; genus Phenganax; species Phenganax stokvisi. Next base: position 6,093 of record JAODVQ020282118.1, read on the forward strand.
GATTCCATTTGATCTTGGTCTACCCGTCTGATTGTCAGCTGTAACCACACCCACTGAGCTCTGTACACATAATAATATACAGAGAGATTACAAGGTGTGTTATAATTACCAGATGTGAATAAAAAATTATTATGTATATATGGGGAGTGTGAGAGCACATACAAGCAAGGGCCTAAAGACATGAAATGTATGTATGTATGTATGGTAGAAGGGGAGTCTTACATTCTGTAGGGGCTGGTTAGGTTGAGAACGAGGTGTGGAGAATGCAGCTGCTCCTCTGTTACCGGCTCGAACAGAACTAGGTCCCAGCGTCTGCTGCTCCTGGAGGTATCTGTAGTTCAACTCTTGCTGCAACTGAGTGTACACTGCAGCGAGAAAGAGGAGAAGAAACAATCACATCTGGCCACGCCTACTATAATTCCATTTAGAGCACACCCTCACGTGTAACAATTTTGTATTACATACAGGCCATAAGAAATAAGTAAGGAAGAATGAATAGTTTGATAGTTACCTGGGTGGTGATGGTGGTGAGCAAACGCCTTGTGTTCAGTAGCACTGGGCATGGGGATAGAGGGAGCGAAATGATAGGCTGCCGGAACAACAGGAACGCCGCCTGTTGCCGTGGTGGTGGCCTGTGGGTGCGGGGGGACCATCTGATGCGTGTGAGTGTGAGGAGGGAGATGGGTGGAGGGATGAGAGGTAGTTGGAACTTTGACCAGGGAGCACTGCGGCAGACTACAGAGAGACCAAGACGATGATAATAAATAGAGGGAAGCCAATGTGTATTAAAAAGTCCAATAGAAAGAGAAGCCATGGTTGTAGACATAGAGAGAGAAGGCTACAGGCTACAGAAAGAATGAGAGATTAGCAGTGAGAAAATGATGGCATAGTAATAACTAATAACTAACAATATGAAACGTGGTATGTGTAAAAACTACACATTCAGTACACATACACACACACTGCCTAGCAATGAGCCGGTATGACTAGCAACAAGCCGCATGGCGCACAAGGGCCCCAGGAAGCTCAATAAGCATAGCAAAGATTTCAATCAGGAGAGATAAGGAAAAGAATGTATAAGAATCATAGTTGAGTAGACATACACACAAACACACACAGAATCTCAATCTGAAGAAACCCTCTGACCATAAGGGCTCTTCTTATACATACAGCGGAACCCAATTAATGAACAGCCCTCTATAGTGGACACCTCTATATAACAGACATGTGTCTCCAACTTACTATAATCAATATACATTCATAACCCCTTTAGAATGGATATCCTATACATTCTATATAGATCCAAGTTGTCTGTTATAGAGAGGTTCCATGGTTCCTAATGTACTACAGTGTTACATTAAGTATAACTATACACCAATGTCACCACTAGTACAACGTCAATACACGCACAGTAACAGAATGTAGGGAATGGGAAAGGTAGGAGGAGGAGTATGCTCAGCACCGGCCGACACAAACAAGTGGGCAGCATACACACGTACTAAAGTACACAGTACATTAAAATAACACTCACTCAAACCACACACATCCACTAAAGAGATATAATTTGTAACACACACAAGGCATGCACACACACACACACACAGAGACACAGAGAGTGGGACCGCAGACTATAGAAGGAGTGGGAGTTTGGTAAAGAAAGAGTCGAAACTCTATCTATGACATTAGCTGCAAAACACCCTTAGACATGCTCTAACACTATCATAATGAACTGTATAATATACTTCTATACAAAAAGGCATCAGAGAGTGGTTTGAAAGGCTTTGATAGAACAGTGCTATTGGATGATGCCATGAATATCATTATGAGGACCCCCACAGTCTATAATACAGTATAAATTTGCCCCTACATGATGTATAGGCTCCTGTAAGTATGCTATATACAGACAAGCAAAGGGGTCAGGGTCAGGGAGCAGGTTGTGAAATTTCAAATGATATGGGATCCTACTTTAAGGCCGTCAATTTGCACATTAATGTTACTCTTAAATTTATTACCTGCAGCTGGGTGGTGAAGGTTGCTGTAGGCTGCCTGGAGACATGGCTGACCGATTGTGTCTTGTGAGAGGGTCCACCAATGAGCAGGTTGGACTGGATCTGAGAGAGGAGGGAGACGAGCTACTGCTGCTGCCTTCTCCACCAGAATCTCTACAGCCATCTCCATCTCCTCCTCTTCCTTCACCTCCTCTGAGATTCCTTCTTTTCTTACTCGACAGACGTCTAGTAGGGGAGAAAGAAAACCAATAAAATATGAGATTACTTCAAAGGAGAAATTAATGTTCCATGGTAGAATATTATAAGGTTTTTAGAGTAAAGAGTAGTCTCATCTTCAAAAAGAAACTGTTCACAGAGTTGGATAGCTGTTGAAGCACTACATTAGACCCCCCAGCTAGACTCCATACACACGTCACTCTACACCCCACCACCATAAGAACCATTGGTGCTAGAAGACCATGTGACAGCCATTCTATGTTATATACCAAAGCCCTACTACGACTTCCTGTACACAGCCCTCTACAAGCCCTACACTGCACATAACTCAGAGAGTGTCCCACTCTGATACTCAACCCGAGAGATAAGGGGCACCAAACTTCTCACCTTCCTTCCAGTACACACAGAATATTCCCCATATACATCCATACATAGTACAATACAATATAGTATACACGTATATACTTATGTGTATCATACATTACTATGGTCCCACACATTCCCAACAATAGGATTCCCTTTAAGATGTGTACATTTGTAAGGTACTACTCTAGGCCTGTTGGATTCTCAATACATTATAAGTATTCCTATACATTATTATATACATATTGCACATAGTAGTGACATTACTCTAGGGCTACTATGGAAACTAATCGTACACTAAATGTGATACTATGGAGTGTATGCACACATGATACTTGTACAAAGTGGTTGTGCCTAGAGCTGAATGGTGTTGCTAGGAACTAGCCAGGGTTCAAGAGGTAGCTGGAACTGTCCGGTGGAATTGCTGACTCATTACACAGCGACTTACGAAATTCACATCCTCTTTGATACTACGCTACATCTCCTACTCTCCTACGTACGTATATTCAGATACAGCCAAACTTTTGAAAATTTATGACATTTTGGTGCTCCTATACATTTCCTTCTATTCAAATTTTATAATATTTATATAGGAGCTATTATTGAGTTGAATTCTAGTGAATTTTAGACACAGCCAAATCTTAGAAAATTTATGACATTTTAGTGCTATTATTAATAGTCAAATTTTGGTATATTATTACCTTCTGGCGATGGCACTGGTAGTAGTGAAATCTGTTTTAGCAATGATTTCCTCTTTGTTGTTAACAGCAGTGGCAGTAGTGGATGAGGCTGCCAACATCAGTGGCGATGTGACCAATGATTGCCACGAATGATCCTTACACTGGTACATCTATTGAGATTAGTAGAAATGAGAAAGAGAGAAGAAAGATATTAAATGATTGGCCTCTATGGGGCATGGAACATCCGAGTGGTAACAATAGTGTAGTGTGTGAATTGGTTTCGTGTGCCCAGTAGGCACATGAAAGAGACAAGAGATGGAGGCTAGTGTTCACTTAGGTTCCACTGTAATACATAGAACCTACACTGTATCAGACAGTGTATGAGACTAAAGACTTGAGAGGAAATACAGTGACCTCCCTCTCTCTCTCTCCCTCTCCCTCTCCCGCTGCCGCTCTCTCCCCCGCCCCCGCCCCCACGCTCTCCTTCCCTCCCCCCCTCCCCCCCCCCCCCCTCTCTCTCTCTCTCTCTCTCTCCTCATGCCAGACTCACTGTCTGTCACCCGTACCTACTTAAGAGGAAATACAGTGGCTAGATAGAGCAGTTGACCTGTCCAACAAACCCAATTAGAAGCTATTGGAAAGTAATTGAGGGGCAACATTAATTACAAGACCAATTTGTGGACAAGGGGAAAAACAGGAAATTCATTGTGCAAGTAATTACTGCCAGACAAACAGCTCTTAACATTTTCTATAGTTGTTGCCTCGACTAGGGAGTTCAGTAGAACCTCATTAAAGTGAACTCCAGGGGACCTGATCTAAATATTCACACAAACAGAAGTTTTAAGTTTAAAGAGTAGCAATAGTATAATGTATGCTTATAGAGGGACTTTAAGTTAGTTCTTAGTGAGGGTGAGGGAGGGCAAGAAGTAACAGGTGACAGGGCGTCAGTGAGTCTAGCACGAGGGCAGAGAGTAGGGTTTTTTAAAAAGGAAGATGAGAGAGTAGAGGAGGAGGATACAATGACAGGAAGAAGGGAGGTATTTGGCAGAGTAGAAACCTCAGACTCATCACATGAGCTGTTATCAGTAAACTGAACCCTGGGACCAACAGGCCAGCAGACCCAGCAGACCCAGCAGAACAACAACAACACATTGTTAGCACAACACGTATACTATCACAGCAATGCCTAGTCATCCTCTGGCTATATGCTTTATAACTGTAATGGCTATAATGGTACACCACAATTATATTATTACTGTATAATGATAATGTTAGTAACATATGTAGTACAGTTGCAATTCCATCTCCCCTTTTCCTTTTCTATCTCCTCTTCCACTCCTCCTCCTCCTCCTCCCTCATCACCACCACAAGCCTCAATATACCAAACAGGAGATCACTGTCACAAGGGCCAGCTATCAAGCAGCTCGCTCCATTGAAACCCATGAAACTTCCATTGTATAGTTATTATTAACAATAAGATTGTTTATATATAGCACACTAAGCCATAATACACTATTACATGGGGTATATATAGCATTCTATGCAATAGTATATACACTGACAATGGGAAGAAGTGGGTAGTACAGTGCAGTGTATTGACAATAGGGAGTCCAATAGGGAGTCCAATAGGGAGTCCCCTGCCTACCAGAGGAGGCAGGCAGACAGGCACAACACACCACGCTCCAACACCCTCCAACACCTCTGTCTTCAAAACAATCCAACCCCACAGGTCCATATGCCACCATGTTAAACACACTATAAACTCCATATACACCACTACACACTAAGTAGTCAATACTTGTATAGACAAATACTAGCATTATACTATACCTTATGTAGTATATACAATATACTGTATATTTTCATACACATAGTACGCCATATTACCTTCTCCAATAGACAACAATACATATGTGCTTAATACACTAATGCCTACAATACATACTTAATGCATCCATGTAGTAAATGTATACTATGTATAGAGGAATACAAAGGTTATGCATGAACCAAATAAAGGGGTAAATGTGTGGTAACAGAAGCGGTGAATGTTGCATGATAAGCTGACATATTCCTCAGTCCCATGCTGGGATGATGTCTGGGATCGTGTCGTGGTTAGTTGACCAGTTTGTTTCTCTATTAGACTGATCAATACCAGTCAATCCAGGGTAATTAACAATCGAACAACAATGGGAGTATTTCGTTAGTTGTAAAAGACAAAGCAAGTGTGCATCTAGTACAGTAGGTGGTCCACAGTTCATCACACAAGACAATATGGCAATGGGGGAATATGATGGAGGAATGTGGATAAAGGAGGAGGAGGAGGATAAATAAGAGATACTTACCTGAAGTACTGCCTGAGGATTGACTACAGCCAGCTCCATGATCACTCCACACTACTATAGATATAGCAAACTCACTTCAAAAGTCCCTGCATGAAGAAGAGGAGTAGGAGAAAAAGACAGGGGGGAGAGACAGAAGAGAAACAGTGGAGCATTTAAAAACAATTTCTAGTCTTTCACATAAAACAATGATTGGAATGACAGCTCTAGCCATGTATGAAAGACAAAGAGCGATCGTCCAGCGTTCCCAGGTGGCTCCACTAAGTCTGACCACATGACATTGGAATGTTATACTGTACAGTACATACTGATTGGACAGTAGAAAATTCCTCTACTGATTATGAAATAAAGAGACCAACTACTTGAAACCCAATAAGAGGACAACTGTCACTACCACTTGGTGGAATTAATACATACATCTGAAGTGGTACATGGTGACAATTTATACCTAAGTGCTCCTAGGCTTTGTAGGCCCAGTAGGCAAGGTGACAGCACCCACACGAGTTGTATGTAAGAACAGAGAGAGAGTGTTATACGCAGTATATGAAAAAAGGTAGTAGCAGGCTCTATCTAGAGAAAGATGAGTATGGACACACAGAGAACAAAGGAAGAGATGAGATACAAGAATGGGACAGGGAAGGTATTTCACGATTGCCATCACTACATCTTGTGGTTTGGATATCATGAAATTCAGGGCCACTGTCATATTGCACTATATTGTATACATACAAACTATAAGACCAGATGAGCAGATAGAAGAGATATGCATTTCTATAGTAGAACCTACTACAGCAGAAAATTACTGTTGTCCTTGAAGGTCATCTACAACAATACTCTCTACTCTCTTGATGATTAGTGAAATTTGGACCAGTAGTGAGTGAGTGGGTGGGAGAGAGAGGGAGAGAGAGAGAGGGAGAGAGAGAGAGGGAGAGAGAGAGAGAGGGA